>PVHY01007381.1:0-31460 GCA_004024945.1 Uropsilus gracilis
AAGGCAGCCAGGTTCAGAGAGGTACGGCTTGCCTCGGAACACACAGCCAATAAGAGGCAGACTTGGCCATGACCCATGGCCATCTGCTGTCTCACCCTCACACCAAGGGAGAGCAGATCTAAACACATTGAAAACTAAACAACAATATAAGTCTTCCCAGAGCAAGGATACCCCTGAGGCTGGGTGTCCAGTGCCAGGTGGGACTGGGCACAAGATGCCTGTGGCCAGGTGGGCAAAGCCTTCACTTCTTAGGAACAGAATGGTTGAATGCTCTGCATTCCTTCTCACCCTCTCCTTTGTCCACCACATCACTTTTCACCCCTACTGACCAGCCTGTCCCTCTCCTTAAGTCCCTCCCACTCCCCCAGATGCATAGTGTATGTCGCCTTATGTGCTCTAAACCACTGCCTCCCTACTGGAATCTTATGTCTGTGTGTCTTGCGTCCCACAGTTAGGGTATAAAAGTCATCTGTGTCAGTTTGCTCCCATCTGTGCTGTCAGGTAACTTGATTGAAGGGAAAATCATCTATATATTTTATTATATAAATGTATAAATAATAAAATACATATGTATTTTATGCATAAATAAAATATATATATATTATATAAATAAAATTGAAATAACTTTATAAACTTGTAAATTTTCTTACATCATTATTCATTTTTGTACCATATTTGATTTCTCCCCTCAAGTTTAGTCCCATAAACCCCCCACTACCACATAACCTGTGAACCATCCCCATAGTCCCTTGTGCTCTTCCGTCCCCTATTTTGACCCCTCTCTTTACCTCTCCCCAGTTGGATGCCTCAGATCTATATTATGCCTGCAAGTTTGTCTTTTTCCTAATCCTTTGTTTGATTTCCTTATATTCCTCCTACAAATGAAACTATTTGATTTTTTTTCCTCCTTCTGACTTATTTCACCGAGCATAATCCCTTCCAGTTCCCATCCATGTTGCCACAAATGGCATGAATTTATCATTTTTGATTACTGAGTAGTATTCCATTGATACAGACCACATCTTGGTTTATTATATGTTTGGGGGTATTTTGGTGTTCCCACATCTTGGCTTTTGTAAATTGTGCTGCAGTAAACACAGGAGTGCAGGTTTCCTTTAGAATTAGATGGGTTTCCTTTCCCATTCTTTGGGTAGATATCTAAAAGTGGAATTGCTGGGTCATAAGATCCATTTTTGATTTCTTGAGAAATCTCCATACCGTTTTCCATAGGACTGGAACGGTTTACATCCTACGATACTTCCTCTTTTAGGTCATACAGCCACCTGAAATAGGTACTGCTATGATTACTGACATTTTTTAGAAGAGGAAACTGAGATTCAGGAGAGAATGGTGACTTCCTGGAGTTACAGGAGTGGTCCCTCACCTGGGTAGTCTTCAAATGGCAGCAGCAAAGCAGGGTCTCTCCTTCTTCATCCCTCCACACACCAGCTGTAGTCCTGATGTATCACACTGAGCCTCAGTTTCCTCATCTTCCTAATGGGCGTCATTACTCCCTTGGGGGGCTTTTGAATGTATTTCACAATGCACATGAAAATGGTACCACAATCCCACATCATTGGCATGAAGGAGTCATTGATTGAAAGGAATTGTGTGAGCACTTCGTTGAGATATATTTCACCTGCTACACAAAGTAAGCAATGAAACAACCTCGGGATATTCATGAAATTGAGGGGTCATCACAGCAATCAACTTCAACAGATTCTCATCACCCTCATTATGTCTCAGCAGTTACTCCACACTCCACCCCCCCCACCACATCCAGCTGTCCCAAGACAGGCCCTCTACAGCTGGAGAATTAGGAAACTGATCCACTTATTTGTCCATCCATGGAACAGGTATTAGTAGATTAACTGCTACGAGCCTGTTGACCCGAATTTAAAGTCTAAAGTCTCCCAGACCAGTACTCACCTGCCCATGACTCGGTTCCCTTGTGTGTAAAGTGAGGAGAAGAAACTCAACCTTGGAAGATTTAATCAGGAGTATGAAGTCCTTAAACAGTGCAAAGATGGACAATGTGGGTTTCAGCTGTCACACATCGGACACGGCAGTGAGCCAAGACGAAACCCCTGTGCTCCAGCAGCTTCTGCTTTAATGTCAAGGGCCAGGAGGGGAGACAAAGAAATAAAGCAACAAATTGTCACATGGTGATCCATGTTGTGAAGAAATGAAGGCCTGGGAGCAGACAGGCTTCAGGGGGGCAGAGCAAGCATGTCAGATGGGGCAGGTGAGGTGCTTTGCAGAGACCTGCGGAGGGTGAGGGAAACAGCTAGGAGCAGAGTATTTCAGGAAAGGAACTATCAATGCAAAGAGCTGAGCAGAAGCATGTTTGCCATGGAGGAGGGTGGGTGTGGGATCCAGAGGGCTAGGAGTGAGCAAGTGAGGCAAAGAGGGTGTCTGGGTGAAGTCCACTTGGCTCTCCCAGGGCAGAGAAGGAACTTTCCTGGTTCTATACACCAGTCAGCATGCCCTGCTCGGTAGCTGGGGCAGTCCCCAGGCGAGGTGACAAATCGCACAGCACAAAGTGGCTCACACCCACAGTAGAAAATTCCCCCGATTCCAGGGGCTGCCTTCGCACTCACCTATCATGACAGGTGCAGCAACCTCACTCACCTGACACCTGCCATGGGCTCTCCTGCTCTCTCATGGCTGGCTTGTCCAAGCTTAGGTACCCATGGGCCAGAATCTTCCAGAAGGGTAACGACTAGAGAGTGAAGCCCTGGGGAACAGACTCTCAACCTGCCTCTGTGCAGGGGACTGGCAGCCAAGGGAGCAGAACCTCCCAGGCCAGGAGCAAAGAAAGAAGCCAGATGGGTCCAGGACCACAGGTGTGTCAGTAACTCCGGTTGCTGCTTGAACACCTAGAGTTACTGTTCTCGAGAGCTTTGAGAACAGACCGCAGTCTGGATGGTGGAGCGAGGGAGGGAGAGTGTGATAATGTCTGCAAATCAGTCATCTTCCCCCATGGGTCAGTTACCACTGTGTGTTTCCTGATGGCAAACTCTACACAGCACTCCTTGAATTTCAGCCCTGTGTGAAGCAAAGAGGCCCTCTGGCTTGAGGACCTACTAGGTTCCCAAGCCCACCTTCCTTCTGAGGTTTTGACACCTGAAAGTTTGCTCATTTCCCCGAGTCTGGTGGCCAAGGATATGCCACAGAAGTGAGTCTGAACGTCTGCACTGGAATCTGGAGAAAGCCTCCCTGCTAAGGTTGACTTCAGAGTCAGGTTACTCTGGGCCAGGTGACTTCTGGAAGATTCTGCCCTGCTCTCTGGCCCCACTGAGTTCTTGATACCAGCAGCCTAGAGTCTCGGCCGCCACCTAGTGGTAGCACTTTGAAGTGACGGCCTCCTCGCTTCATGAGTGAGATCCTAATCAGAATATGGAGATCCTTCTGTCGCTTACAGCCAGATGACTACACGGTGTGCTGTCCATGTTGTGCATTGAACTAAATGCTGTGTAAGCAGTGGGGGAGGTGCAGGATTGAATGCATATTGAAGCACTCAGAGCACTGTGTATGCAGAGTGCTGTATGAGCTTTGGCCATGGTACGAATGGTGTCCAAAGCCCCTGTGAAGCTTCCAGGTAACATACGAAGACACCACACCCCCAAGACCACACACCAGGCATAGTGCAGATGGAAGGGATTCCCACGAGGAGTTGTCTTGCATCCATCCAATCCAGGGAGAAGAAGCAAACAAACATAGTGGCACCACAGAGGAAGAGGATAAGTTGCATTGGTCTGTTTGCAGTTTTCAAAAGTCTTTTACATAAACTATCACATTAGTGAAGAGGAAGAAGAAAGGAATTGTCTCACAAAGACAGAAGACAGACGTGGGGTCCTGGGCTCTGAGAATATGTGTGGGGGCTCCCACTCCTGCTCATTCCTTCCTACACAACCTTAAAGGGTTACTGAGAGGGAGTTAAGGCTCTCTCCACTGGGACAGGCATGGTGTATGTCCTCTGGTGAGGGGGTCCCATAACAATGTGGCCCCAAGCTCCCAGGGGAGACCAGCTGGATGAAACCCCAAATCCTCGCAGCTGAGTAAATTGTCATCTTCTGGCCCATTGGACACCCCCATCCTCTCTACCTACCTGAAAGCCTACTTTGTGTAGACAGAAAGTCCACACCAACTGAATTGTACGTGAGTTGCTGCTGTCACTATTGGATTATGCTTCTTTGATAGGTTGCAAATGTGAGGCTAGCTTTACTCTGGGGCCCCAGAATGCAAGGGCCACTACACAGGGATGCCAGGGAGCACGCTTTGCGGAGTCCAGGGGCAGTCCACTGTGCATGATTGTTCACCTGTCCTCAGAACATGCACACTTAGAGTCACTGGCATCTCTGACCCCAACCTGCAATTGTCTGGACTCTTCCAATGCCCTCCTTGGTACAATCTGTGGCAAGAGTCGCACACACCCATTGCCTCAGGCACCTGCCAGAGATGACCAAAGTTCCTTCCCTGGCCAGTTGGCCAGGAACAACAATTCTTACACTGACCTCCAAATATGACATTTAGTATCCGTCCTTCATGGAAACCACCCCAGGAAGACAGAGCTCATGGACTGTCAGGACTTTGAGAATATGTAGGGGTTCCCTCTCCTGCCCCCAGCTTTTTCAATTGTGATAAACATACACCTACATACATCATACCATTTCACCATCTCCAGCATGAGGTACATTCATAGAGCCATGTAGATACTGCCAAGACTTTCTCAAGTTCCCCAATGGAGATGCTAAAGCACTAGCTCCCCAGTTGCCCCCCTCAGCCTGGGGCCACCTCTGTATAGGCTGCCTTTCTGTACCTGCTGACAGGGATCACAGAGCCAAGCCCCCCCCCCCAAACAATGCATGTATTTATCCCAAACTTCCCCAAATTGTCCTAAGTGTCAAAGAGGAATCATGGAATAAACAAAGCAGTTCTTCTCTATTATCAAAAAGTCATGCCTCAGATCTCCATTTTTCTCATCTTCAGGTAAAAGAGCACCCCTGAAATGATGGCACCAGGTGTGCGCCTACCTGAAGGTCTGCAGGGCGCAGTCTCGCTGGGGGTCTCAACCTCACCGTCCAGTGCAGCTGGTTTATTTCTCAATGATGTCATAACAACATGGTGCCATTCAAGGGTCTGCTGGCATCAGTCTGCAGCACTAAAAGCAGGAATGACAAAAGAAATGTGCGCACCTCTTCACACTGCTGCTTCTTCACAGGAGCCAGAAGGTAGACGCAAGTCAGATATTCATCAACTCAGGTGCACGCCACGCAGTGTGGACTATTACTCAGCCCAAAAAAGGAAAATCCAAGACAGGTTTATATGCCCCCGAACAGACAAATGAATCAGAAAGTTGTGACATATTTACACCACAGAATATCATTCAGGCATCAAAAAGACAAACATATCGTTTGTGGCAACATGGATAGCTCTAGAAGGAATCATGCTAGCAGAAATAAGACAGAAAGAAAAAGAGAAATGCTTGATGGTCTCACTTATAGGAAAACAAAGTATAAGGAAAACAAACAAAAGGAGAAGAAAAAGTTAAAACTAACAGACAGCACAACTAAAGCATGAAGCAAGGGAGAGGGAAATCAGGGAAGGGATGAACACAAGAGATCAGGATGATGTGTGTGTGTAATCAATTAAGAAAAAATTTTTTTAAAAAACTAAAAAAATGACAGATTCACCATGGATGATACTTTAAGACTCAAGGTTTGGAAATGAGCCACATCTTGTGAGGGGGGTCCTCGACTCTGTGGTCCCTAGAGGGCAAATGCACAGAGGCAGCCTATATAGAGGTGGCCTCAGGGCTGGGGAAGCAGAGGTGAGAAGTTAGTGCTTAGATTTTCAGAGTCTCTGTTGGGGAACTTGAGAAAGTTCCTTGCAGAATTTGCACGGCTCTGTGAATGTACCTCAGGCCATCACCTATACACTTGGAGATTGAAAATGGTATGTTTTACATAGCATGTACCACAATTATAAAAGATGGGGGGCGGAGGAGAGGAACACCCCCCCCATCACACACACACACACACACACACATTCCCATAACGACCTGCCCTGAACTCGTCTCTGCTGTGCCAGGGTACTCTGTGCCAGGTGGGTGCAGGGTCAATGGAGATCAGGGGCTCTAGATAGGGCAGCAGAGCCTCCTTCCTACCGCCCCAGACTCACCCAATGTGGCAGGAGGAAAAAATTAGCCCTAGAAACAGACCGTGGTGAATAAGACATTGAAAAAATGGCAAGAACACACACTTTGCAAACAACTGGATTCAGGAGACAGTGTGCTGCATAAACACTGGAAAGAAGCCAGCTGCTTGCTTGAAAGGAGGTCAGCAGCCCAGGGCAGAGGGTTCCGGGTCTATGGGGAGGTGGAGCTCTTGGCGTCCTTGGGGGAGGGGGGGGAGGAGCATTTTCCCCTTCCCCAGCTCTCTTGAGATGCAATGGACATAGCACCTTGTGTGAGTTTTTGGTGTCAGGTGCGTTGACTGGATAAACTCACATATGGCAACACATTAACAGTGTGACCCCAGTTAACACTTTCGTGCCCTCAGAAAAGAACACCACCCATTTTTGTGCTGAGAACATTTCAGCTCTTCTTGCTTAGCAACTTCCAAGTGTACAAAACAGAACCTCTAAATATAATCACCTCCTAAATATAATCCAATGTTGGACATTAGATTCCCAGAAACTACCCATCTTTTAAAGGAGATTTCTTTTTCTTGTTCTTGGATTTTTCAGAGCCTCGGGTAAAAGGGAGCTTTCCTTTTGTGACACAACAGCGCCATCTGATGGACAAAGTTGATATGATGCAAGGTTCTCTACCGGGAGCATTTCCCAAAGGTTCTGCCAGGAAGCTTCTCTTCCCCGCTTATCTCCACAAAGCCTGGTTGCCAACCTTAACTGCCCGGTACTTTCAGAGGGAGCCCACAGAGAATGCATCCGTTGCTGCAAACCAGTATGTGAGACAAAAATCTTTCTAAAGACGAAGGAGTCTTTTTTGGTATTTACATTTCAGATGACAGTCTGATCCTTAGCATTTCATTTGACACAATTTCTAATATAGTCCATGGAAACACCCAATCCTGCTCGTAGGCAACGGTGAAAGGAAATTTTGTCATAACCAGTCAGATGAAACAACAGCAAAAGAAAGTACTCTTCCCATCCTCCCTTTACAGGTCAAACTGAAGTTCTCTTCTCCTCCCATTTTAAATTTGATTGGGGTGTTCCCAGGGCTTCCTGTAGTGTCTCCACACTGCTGTTGTCATTTTCCTGTGTTTTATTTTTAAATCACCATGCAAAAATTATTTTGGAAGTAGAACATCTTGGACATGTTTACCCAAATCAAGGCTTAAAAGGGGAAGTATTTTTAAATAAAAATTTTTCATCTGATCAGGATGGATTATTTGCCCTGGAGAATAGGATGTAGGTTGGAAAGGTATTATCCTTTCTCCTGCTCCAAGGACTGAGAAAGCAGGAACTCCCTGATGTTTCATGGGGGCTTCCTTTAGAGTCATCAAACCCTCCCTCTGAGGAATCAGTTGCATCAATGTACTCCCCCCCCCCATCATTCTTCCCTTTAGGAAAAAACCAACGCTTCAGCCTACCTTTCTTTCCCCATTCTCTGCTCATGTCTGCAAAAATCTCAGCAGGACTGTTTATAATCTCTGGCCCCACTTCCTCTTTTGAACTCATTATTGAGTGAGTTCAAGAAGAGCTGAACTCTTCTTCAGCTGCCACCCACCCAGGCAGCTCCTGTCCAGGGTGTTCTGTGACCCCAGCATCATCCATCCCTCTATCAGTAGGTCCTGGCATGCATGGCTGATGGGCCATTCCTTTCTCAACAGCCTTTCTCCTCTGAACCACAGAAATCTGTCTTCTTGTTTCCCCTCTTCCTTCAGGGTGTTTGCTGCTGCTGCATCTCCCTAACCAGTGGGAGTTGGAGAGTATCGGGGAGCAGGCTCCCCATTTCCCCCAGTTCATGCTTTCCTTTAAGTACAGCCCACACCAACAATGCTCAGACTGGCATCTCCCGCTCAGACTCTCCTAAACCCCAAGCACCTCCATGCACCTCTATTCATGTATTCAATGGACAGCTCAAAATGGAGTTGGCCCCAGATAAACCTTTGGTCTCCCCATAAAGCCTGCTCCTCCTTAGCTACCCACCTGCTTGGGTCTAACATCTTAGAGTCAACTTCAACTTCCATCTTTCTCACACCAACTGCAGAGAAGACCTGATCTTCAAAGTGGATCCAATTCAACTGCTTTTTACCATCACCACCCTGGCCTTGTCTCTCACCTGCATTATCACCTCCTGATCATCCACCTTCTTCCCAGTCTTTTTTCAACATGGTGCCCATGTTGACATAACCCAGATGTTGTCACCTCTCCAGCTCTCTATTTTCTTCTCACACAGGTATGTTCAGAGTCACTGCTTTAAACACAGGATGTCCCACGAGATACTCCTTAGAACTATTGCCCTTTGGTGCCCCCCATGTCACCTTTTTGGCCCTTTTTCTTCAGTGCTCTCTCCACCTGTTCTCCCAGCCATACCTACCTCTGTACTAGTCTGGGACCCTTACTCCGTGTGTTTCTGCCTCAGTCCCCAGCCTGTAAGGGGCGTTCCTGGCCATGTATATATATCCATCCTCTCTCCACTCTGATATTTTCCCAGTTGGTATTCCTGCTTTAGTACCATTACTCCAGATGTTTCACTAGACAGGGTCCCCTGTCTCATTTGTTGCTGTCTTTCCAGTGCCTTAGATGGTGCCTGGCTCCTGGCAGAGACTCCATCACCATCTGCTGATAAATTAAGGTAGGCAACATAGAGTAATGGAAAACTCTTGGCTGTGGGGACCAAGATTTGGATTTGAGCCTTGTGTTTGACCTTTATTAGTCAAGGATTTCTATGACATAACACTAAAAGCATAATTTATAAAGGAGTAAATTAACAACTTGGATTTTCTTAAAATTTAAAACATCCATTTTGGTTTCCCTATTATATGGGACATGGAAAAGGTAAACAAAAAGCCATGAAGAAAAGCCAAAACATGCTAACAACCAAATTAAAGTACACAACTGGGGGAGGGGGGCGGTGGACAGGGTGGGAACAGTCAGGGAGGGTGAGGGGGTGATCCCCGGAGATCACAATCTGTGAAATTTATATATAAATAAATTATTTAATTAAAAAAATAAAACATCCTTTTTAAGGGGGAAAGATTGTTATGAGACTGAAAAGATCAGTCACAGGCTGGAAGAAAATAGCTGTAACTATCTGAACAAGGACTTGGGTCCACCATATACAAAGAGTGTTCAAAACTCAACGGTAATAAATAACTCAATTTTTTAGAATAAGTAGAACATTTAAGCAGACATTTCATCAAACAAATTATACAGTGGCAAATATACAATGAAAAGGTGTTCACTAACACTCTATAATCATGAGAGAAATGCAAATTAAAATCTCAGTAAGGTAGCACTACCCTTATGAAATTTATGAAACAGACCACAATCAATCTTGATCAGGACATGGAGGAACTAGGATCAAAATGGGATAAAAGCAGTAGAGCTACTTTGGGAAAAAAAGTTTGACAGTTTCTCAATAATATGAACAAAATAATGGCAAATAAATGTTTTAACTTTAACCAAAGGAAGAAGAAAAGGAAGATAAATCAGGAAATAAGATATGAGGGAATGGTGAAGGACGTCAACTTCTAGTGGTAGACTTAATATAGGATGTACACATATTGATTCCCCATGATGAGCATGTGAAACTTTATCATATTATAATGATATATGCTATTTATTAAAAATGGAGTTTGGCAGTTTAAAAATTTAAGTATATACCTATCCTGTGAACTAGATATTCACTCCCTCTTATCCCAAAGAAATGAAAGTACATATCTGCCCCAAAACTTGTACATCAAGACCTAGCAGGCCAGGCATAGCGGCACATGCCTAGGAAGCCGTGGCCAGGGTGAGGGATCGTGGTTCGAGTCCCACCTAGGGCCTGTAGCGAGACCTAGTTCCAAAAAAAAATAGTTGGGCGTGGTGGCACGTGCCTGTAATCCCAGCTATCTGGGAAGCTGAGGCTGGGGGTTGCTTGAGTCTGTGGTACCCCGGGCAACGAGAGCCTGGGATTCCATTGGCAAAAATAGTGAGACTTAATCTCCAAAAAAAAAAAAAAAAAAAAGACCCAGCAGCTTTATCTGTAAGGACCCCAAAAGGGAAACATATGTCCCACAGGGGGTAGAGGACCAACTGTCATTTGTGTATCCAATGGAAAACTACTGAGCAATTAAGAAAAATGAATTGTTGCTACTTGCTCTATCATGCATTTATCTCCAAATAATTACACTCAGTAAAGGAAACCAGGCAAACAATAGGACCAGCTGTCTGGTTCCATTAATATGAGCATAGATGGGGGCGCCTCTGTCTATAGCCCCCTCCAGACTTAGAAATGGGGGGAACTGGGTTTAAACCCACCACCCAAAGTCTTAGACATGGGGCATTAGTGTCTACACCGCCATTCAGATTCACAGACAGGGGACAGTTGCAATCACAGCTCTTGTCTTTCCATCAAGCTGACTTACAAGCAACTTCACAATGAAGTTTTAGGTTACCCTTCTCTCCTGAGCCCTGGATCTTTTTCCTTCCTTTGGAAAAGTTTCATTATTTTTTTCAAAATGATGAATGTTCATGGTTTAAAGAACCCCAGCAATAAAGAAAAGTAGAGAGAAGCAAGTAAAATCTCACCTTCTCACTTCTGTTAACACTCAGCTGACCATCCTTTCTATCACCTCTTTATGACCTGAGGATCACCCAATTGGAGGCTGGAGAGGAGATATTAGGGAGAGTCTTCTGTTCAAATGATTTTGAGATCCATCTCTATATTATATTCCCCACCTGAAGGTCACAAGGAACATTAGTACTTTTTAAGGGCTTGCAAAACTTTGTTGCTGCAAAAACGTTTGATATTATACCTAGTGTTGCAGTAAATAATCATAAGTATCTGAATACTTTTCAATTGTTCTCGAATTTCCCGAGGGAAAGCAAGGTTTTTATATTGCCCTGTCCCAAAGCCATGGGACTTAACTCTTCAGAAATTGATCTGAGAGGGGGTGGAAAGGGGAGAAAGAATGAAAAAAGAAATTGCTTTGACCATTTCATTTGCTAAAGCAGATTCTATGCATCCATTTGCCCTTGGTGAACCTGAAGCCCAGGTGGAACTAACTGCAATTTCTAGGTCTTTGATTATTGAGAAGATAGCATATCTTCATTGCTCATAGATTCATTTGTAAATTGCCTGCTCATATTCTTTTCAGGTTTTTATTTGTATTTCTTTTACTTTTTTGAATTTTTTGTTTAATAAAAAATTGCTTTTACCAAATAAATACTTGGGTTCCATGCATTTTCACCCATTTAGTTCTCTTCATGCTACCTCTACTTGTGCATTTATTTTATCTTATTTTGTCTGTCTACTAGCTTAAAGTCTGAATACAGCCAGATACATGTTCCCGGTCATTTCTGGTGTGCCTATTTGAAAGACTTCCCACAAATAAGATCATAAAATGATTCACCCATGTTTTCTTAAAGTACTTTATTATAGATGTAATATATAATATATTTAAGTTCTATATTTACACTTAAATCCTCAATGTATTTACATTGTATTATCCTGTGAAGACAAGGAATTTCTTAGTTTTTATCTGAATCACTAATCTATCACATCCCATACATGAGATAATCAATTTTTCACTAAATACGATATGTAAGATTTTATAAGTAAAATATTTTGACATGTAACATTTTATAAATGTGAGATATCCATGTTGCTTTAATATGTGGCTATAATGTAATCCAACTGCTTTGTGACCAGAGTTACTATCTCCTTCATCTCACACAACTATTCTTCTGTGCAACTGGAATAATTAAGATCTTATCACTTCACTAATTAGATGAATATAAAACAATATTGTCTCTATTCACAACACAATGTGTTCTTTCACATTTTATTTTAGATTTCTATTTAGTAACATGCAGCTTTATTGTTGTGTACATTGTGTAATGTATATACACAAACTTTTATAGTCACATTAAGATGTACAATGTAGAGCCACATGGGTTTTAAAACACACAAAGAATTGTGTAACCATCTTCGCATCCAGTAGTTACAGGATTCCTTCTCTCTGGCCCTTTGTGGTCAAACCCACCATCCTTGCTATGGCAACCCACTGTTTCTTCTTCACCCTAGACCCTGGCTTCTCTGGGATGGCATATAAATGGCTGGCACAGTGTGCCTCTGAATGTGACTCTTAAATTCTACTTAGCAAAATACCCAAGAGCCCCTTCCACTTGTGGGTACAGCAACAGTTCACTTTTAATTGCAGGGCAGTATTAATTGTAGGATAATTTGTTGATAATTTGTTGACCAGTTGAAAGGCATTTGGAATATTTTTTTCTTTTGTGTGATATGAATAAAGTTGTCGTGGACTGAATTTTGGTGTCCCCGCTGACCCCTACCCACCACTGCCAGTTTCAAATGTTGAAATCGTGGCTTCCAGTGTGATAGCATTAGGAGGTGGGAAACTTAGGGAAATGATTAGGTTGTGAGGCATGATGGGATTTATGCCCTTAAAGAGGGGTAAGGATAGGTGAGAAGTGAGAACAAAGAGAGACAGGAGCATGATGAACTTTGCTGGGGGACTATCGGGGAGTCCGCAGTGGGTACATTCCAGTGGTGATATTTGATGGGGGAGCCTGATGTTACCTCAGTAAAAAGCTAATAAAATTCAAATAAATAAATAATTAATTAATAAAAAGAAAAACTACACAGTCTATCCCCACCTTGAGCTTGGATCTCTAGCTTCTAGAATGATGGGCAAATAAATATCTGTCGTTTCAATTACCCAGTCTGTGTGGTTCTGTTATAACAATCCAAAAGAAATAATTTATCAACATTTGCTTGCAGGTTTTTGTGCTAACATACACTTTTACTTCTGTTGAGTAGATTCTTAGGGTGGCTTCCCTTTATGAGCGATCGCCTGTTTCTCTAAAGTAGCTGGACCATTTTACACTCCGCTTGCAAGGTTTAAGTTTCAGTTGCTCCAAATTCTTGTCGACACTTGTATTTCCCTTTTTATTTTAGCCCATCCTAATGGATATACCATGGAAAGCTCATTGTAGTTTTAATTTACATTTCTCTAATGGCAAAAGATGCTGAACAGGTTTTCTTGTGTTCATTTGCCTTCGTATACCTTCCTTGGTGAAGTGCTTTTTTCAATTCTTGCACCAAATGTTGGATTTGGTTGTTGATTCTCTTGTGTTTGAATTGGCTTGATCTTTATTTCATTGCTGCATTTTCATATCTATATGAGTTAGCTTCTGAATGCTATTTCAGCCCCTTAATCTACCTGAACCAGGACCCATGGCTTTTATTATCATAAGTGCTTTACGACAGTAAGAATAGATTCCAGTCATATAAGACAAGTCTTCCTTATAATTCTTTTTCAAAATATCCTCTATTATTTTCAAATATGCATTGCCAGATTGACTTAGAATAATTTTTCCAAGCTTTTTCCAAATTCTGTTGACATGTTTACTTGAACAATAATGAATTAAATAATTTTGGAAACATTCCTCTTTTTAACATTATCTTTCAATCCAAGAAAGAACTGATCTTTTCCTCTAGTAAAACCTTTATTTGTGTCCAATGGGTTGATTCTTTTTTCAGGCATTCACATTTTGTTTATTTTCGTATTCAGCATTCACTGAGTCACAGATAAAATCAAACTGAAAACAGAGCTTTTTGGCAAAGCTCTGGTTCAGTCCCAAAGTGGACAAGCTTGACATTGGAGCTGGACAATGGTATTTTTATATCTGTCCTATTTTGGCTATTTGTAAAAACTTACAGCATTCAATCCGAGGATTAGGAAAGCAAATAGCCCCAGTTACAGTTAAGACTCCGTCTCTTCACACAGCCCATAACTCTTTACAGTGAATGAAAACTCTTTCAGTTCATTTTTCACCCAAGGGGAGCTGACCTTTTCCTGAGACATTCCAGAAGGAATCCACATTGCCACTGTGGGTTGCAGCAGCTCATAGGTAGCTACAGATTTGCCGCACATTTAACAGGCACTTTCTTAGATTCTAGTATAAACACAATTCCATGCAAACAAATTTTCTTTTGAAAAGAGCTCTATAGCCTGGTATAAAAAGAATTCTTATGGATAAGGATGCAAGTCATCAGCCTAATGGCCAAGCTGCTGGAACTCATCTGATAAGTGATCGACATAATTGAGTCCAGTCTCCTCTTCCTGACAGCACCAAGCTTAACCTTCCCCTCATTTTCAAGAGATCAGATTTTGTAATCTACAATTCTGAAGGGAAAAAAATAGCTCTCACCTATCTGACTCTTCATAAACTTTCAGTAATGTGAGTGTCTCAGTTTCCATGGAGAAACTTGATCTTAAGACTTGTTGCTTCCACCCTACAGCTTTCAAGAAGAGATTTTTTGATTGTATTACTTTTTCATCTTTTTCATTGAGGTAACATTGGTTACAACACTTTATATGATTCAGAGGGATAGGTTTATACCTCTTCAGATAGAAGTAACCACACTGTACCTACCCCTAATATCGATACCCATAGTCTTCCACCATAGTTCATGTGGTCTCTTCCCCTGCTTACTCCTAGTTCCTTATCTCCCCTCTCTGGAAGGCAGCTGTGCTCACCACTATACACCAGCGCCATCTGGAAGCCTCAAGTCTGCAGTCAGATATCTAGAGTTTGTTTTCATTTAGTTTTTTCTATCCCTTTATTTCTCTCTATTCCACATATTAGGAATATCATTTGTCTTTCTCCTTTGAACAGATCTCAGTTTAATCCCCTCCAGTCCCATCCATGCTATTGTATATGGTAAGGTTTTATCTTTTTATAGCCAAACAGTATTCTACTGTGTATATAGACTACATGTTCTTTTTTTTTTTTTAGACTAGGTCCAACTATGCTGCCTAGGGTAGTCCTGATGGCACAAATTCAAGCAATTCCCAGCTTCAACCTCCCAGGTAGCGGGGATTACAGGTGCCCACCACCATGCTGCTTTTTTTTTCAAGACCAGGTCTCATTGTGTTGCTGGGGTAGTTTCGAACCCACGAACTCAAGTGATCCCTGGCCTCTTACCTCTCAGCACTTAGATTATAGGCATGCACCACCAAGCCTGGCAGACTACATGTCCTTAATCCACTCAACTGTCCTTGGGCACTTACGTTGTTTCCATGCTTTGCAACTGTAAATAGTGCTGCACCAGAATGTTCTGTCTCTAAGAACTAGAATTTTTGTATTCTTCAGGTAGATACCCAAGAGTGGAATCACTGTATCATATGGTAGACCTATTTAAATATTTTGGAGGAACCTCCACACTGTTGTCCACAGTGGCTGGACTAGTCTACATTCTCACCAACAGTTTACAGGGCTTCTTGACTCCACATCTTTCCCAACATCAAGCATTTTACCCAGTTTCCTTATGAGACACCAAATTGCAATGACTGAAATGAGAAAGATTATTTCTCTTCTCTCTGAAGTTAAAGCACAAGCTCCCATGACTGTCCCATGTTGGTCTCAGGTCTTACTGTTTCCCCAGGCTTCAGTGTGCCCCTCACATGCATGGTCTTTGTCATCCCAGACAGTAGGCACATAGTAGAGGTTGCGCCCTCCCCTGTAACAGCGTGAATCAGAGGTCACACATGGCCCATCCATGCATATCCTTCTGGCCAGTGAGTTAGTTACCTGTTGTGCAAATGGTCCCCCAAGCTTAACCTTTCATAAAACAACAAATATTTATCATTTCACAGTTTACATGGGCCAGGAATCTGCGTACTGCATAGCTGGGAGTCTTGAGCTCAAGGTCTCCGCCGAAGTTGCCACTGAGTTGTCAGCAGGGTCTGTGGTCTCATTTGAAGTTCTAACTGGGGGAATCCTCTTCCCAGCCCGTTCACATGGTTATGTACAGATCTAAATGCCTTGTGGCTGTTAATCAGAGACCACCTCCAAGTTCCTTGTTGCACAATGCCCAGCTCACAATATAGCAGCTGGTTTCACCCAAAACAAATGGTGAGAGAGAGAAAGCACCCAAGATGCAACAAGACATGATCTTTTTATGACACAGTTTGGGAAGGACATTTTCTTTCTGTTATAATGAGATGCAGGACACAAATGGGGACCACCTAATTTTCCCTGGTCAGTTTGCTTTTTGTCTATGTAAAACACTGAAGGAGAGAGAGAAAGACAGAAGACACCATTGTCTAGGACATAGTAGGCCACCACAGCCTGAACTCAATTACCCGGCCACCTCCTAGCTATGATGATGGGCAGAAAATGTCCCCTTTATTTGATGCGCCTATATGCCCAGCTAAAAATTCTCTATTCTGAGAAAGAAGAAAATATATAAGAATGAAGCAGCTTCTACCCTCAATAAACAAAAGAAGACCTATACTTTTAGACCTATAAGCTTAGACCTATAAGCTTTTCCCAGTATGGACAATGGGATACAGCAACAAAAGAAAGTCTCTGTGACAAATCAAACTGAAAGGTGAGTTTTGGCAATGTCTACTGAAGATTAGGACCCCTCCTCAGACTCCAGCCTCTCTGAGGGCTGCTCAGTATTCCAGATTGCATTGCATATACTCATATTTACTCCATCATCATGTTACCAGGGATGGGATGGCAGGATTCAGCTGGAAAGGGCATCCAGTGTGACCTTGTCAAGGTTTCACCAACCAGGGCCAGTCATGATGGCCACATCTAACTTTAGTGTATTGGGAAAGCATAATGCATCTGTGAATTAGAAAGGGGGCAAGACCCAAATAATGAGCAGATAACATGGTGTCTGTGACAACTGGAGAGTCTTTAACTTAACTGTGGTGCAAGAGGATGGTCTCAGAGAAGCAAGACCAATGTGTGCCCATGGATGACATGGACCTGGTCTCCCTGCCCTCAGCCTGCCACCTGTGCCAATGGGTTTCTAGGTATAGATGACAGATCATTCACTCATCTATAGCCCGAAGAGTTTTTGGTTTTATTTCTGCATGAACTTTGTGAACTTGGATCTCATTCCAACAGCAGGGACTACAAGACCACAGATAAATTATTTTGTTTACTTGTCAACATAGACCACCCACCTCTTAATGACTGGGGTGCTTTAGTGATTTATAATATAACGAAGTCAGAAAGTGCGACATATAATATACTCAACATGAAGAGCTGTAACAGGGGAAGCCAATATAAACATAAGATCTCTGTATTTTTTGGTGCAGCTGTTGTTTATCAACATAAGACCCATCATTTTTCCATCTTCTGCTCCCAGATTGTGGGGTCTTTCTTGTGGTATCACATGCTTTAGGATAAGCTTCCTCTACCCCCAGGACCATATGGCAATGAATGAGGGATTATGGTTTCTCTAATCCAGTTCTTCCAGGTTATCCCAGCATGCATTGTGATAAAGGAGAACTAAACCTCTATGCTGACATCCCTCATACTCTTTTCTCCAACTTCATCTACTTTGATGACTCTCTCTGTGGGGAGAGTAATTCTAACTGTTGTAACCTTCATGCCTTACTTGACCCACCCTTAGTTCCCAGTTACAATTCCTAGCTTACAATTTCATCATCAATACCAGGCTCTAAACCACAGAGGTACCCTGAGATCAGGGTAAGAGTAGATTCCCCATCTTCACTAATGTTTCCAAGTCCCCCCTAAACACCCAAAATGCCATCAGCAGAGATAAAAAGTGAGGGAGAAGGAGACTGCAAATCTACCCTACATTAGTTTGCCAGGGATGTCAAACTGAGTAGGACAGATTTCAGGAACTTAAACAACAAAAACATTTTTTCTCCGAGTTCTGGAAGTTGGAAGTCCAAGATCAAGGTGCCAGAGTGTTTGTTTCTTCTGCAGTCTCCCTTCTTGGTTTGTAGACCAAGAAGTTCTTTGTATTTTCTTTGTATGTGTCTACATCCTAATTTTCCCATCTTATAAGACAGAGGTCATGATGTAATCAAGTTAACCCCCAAAGCCTCATTTAACCTTAATCACTTCTCTAAAGACTCTATTTCAACACCTCACATTCTGAGGTCCTGCACCTTAGGACTTTAACATGTGAAATGGGGGGGGGGGATACCATTCATCCCATAAGATACTGTGAGGCACATTCTCTAACAAATCTTCATCAAGGTCACTGACCAAAGTCAACAACACAGAGTTCCCTAATTGGTAGGTTGGGAAGTGCATGCCATCCCTCTTGACAACTTCATAGCATAGCCCACTCTGGCCTAGGAAGCATGAAACATGGGTAGACAGCCAGCAGTCCTGTGTTAGCAGCAGGAATTTCCATGGGGTCTCTTTCTCCTAACTGCCCCACCAGCATATTGGGCTTGTCCAGTGCAGAAATCAAGTCTACTAACATTCTCACAGAAGGCTCAGGCAGTCCACTCACTGCACATACCATGTGAAGACCCAGCACTCATTTCCAGTTTTTTACATTTGCAAAGTTAGTGCAGAGTAGACCTTTGGAATTTTGACTTACACTTGGACATAAAAAATACGTTCCTCATGGCGACTACCAAAATTGAGTATATAGGGAAGTTAAAAGAGAGAGTACCAGAAATGCTAAAAAAGACCATCCCTTCCCCCCACAAAATGGCCTGTTAAGAATTGCTGTTCTTATAGTCTAGCAAAACGCCAGCCTTCCCAGAATGATGGCCTTCCAGATTTTTAATAAATACTAACTGATGCTGGACTTATCCCAGATGGGTCACAGTATACACTAAGAGAACTCACATCTCCACAAACCCCCATGCCTGTCAATAGCTTATACACAGAAAACAGGTTTCACCAACTCTTGGGGGCAAATCTATCTATCTATCTATCTATCTATCTATCTATCTATCTATCTATATTTCTATCTATCTATTTATTTTTGAGACTAGGTCTTGCTATTTTTGCCCAGGGTACCACAGACTCAAGCAATCCCCAGCCTCAGCTGGGGTTATCCCCAGGTAGCTGGGATTACAGGCACATGCCACTATGCCCAGCTATTTTATTGGACATAGGTCTTGCTATATTGCTCTTTCTATGGAACTAAGTTCATTTGTTAATTTGCAACATAGGATTTTTTTACTTAATCTAATCCTTACCATTTATAGAACTGAAGCTCTTTTATCTCATTTTTTTTGTATTGAGATCAATGAATGGAGGGGTGGATAAACATCTGAGAGAGAGGTGCCTGGGTGGATGGATAGGTAGATGGTATGTAGATGGGTGGATGGATGGATGCATGTATGGATATATAGATGCATGTATGATGGATGGATGGGTGGATGCATGTATGTATGTAAGTATGCATGCATGCATGCATGCATGCATGGATGGATGATGGATGGATGATGGATGGATGGATGGATGGATAGATGTGTATCAGATATACAGATAGATAGATAGATAGATAGATAGATAGATAGATAGATAGATAGATAGATAGATAGATAGATAGATAGATAGATAGATAGATAGATAGATAGATAGATAATCTTAATAGTGACCACAAGAGTTCCCTAGTGGAGAGGGTTTGGAGATGGGGATGGTAGTATGAGGATAATGACAACTCTGTGGCATTTTTGGGCTGCCCTGCTACACTGAGTGGCTTTCTAAGCCTTCAGAGAAAGTCTGCCCACAAAACTACCTTTGAAACAACTTATAGATGAGAAAGGCTAACCCCGGCCTGCACTGTCAGGCCCTGAGACAGCACCCTTGGGGCCACCCCAAGAACTTTGATCCAGATTGCACTCCTCCAGTGGGACCATTATCTCAGGATGTGGCCTCTGAGGAACTGTCCTTGCCAGTTCCCACAGCACAGCTACTTCTCCATGACTGATTTCAACTCATCCACAGTCCAACACAAAATGCAGCCTTCCTGATTACTCAGCAATGGGCTGTGCACCCCGAGCCAGCAGAAGCCTGTTCCTGCACACCCTGACACCAGGGTGGGATCCCAAGCTCTGGTGCTGGGCACTGGCTTTATCCTCACCACCTGCTGTCAGCTGGAGAAACAAGCCTTTACCCCCAGGGCACCATTGTAGAATCCTCAGTCAGTAGCAGCCCTAGTGTGGGGGTTTATTCTTCCTGTCCTAGGGCTGGCTCAGGGGTAATGACTCAGTGTAGTACTGCCAGATGAGTGTGGACTTGGAGGTCAGACTGTCTGGGTTTGAATCTGTCTTTATCATGGGGCATCTGTCAAACTCGGGCAACTGACCTAACCTCCTGGTGCCTCAGTTTCCTACCCATAGAATGGGAGAATGAAAATAATTACCCACCAGGGTATCTATCATAAAGGTTCAAGAGGTACTACATTCATAAAGGAGCACCTAACACATAATAAGCACAACTCTGAGCTGGCTGTTTAGCTAACTCCAGTGCTATCATTAGAGTCTCATTGAAACAGACCTGGAGAAAGTCACTGGTGTTATGTCTTCTCGAAACTGGTCCGGATTGGGTCAAACCACCAACAAGAAGCCAGCAAGATGAGAACATCCTATTGGAAAGAATTGAGAAAGAGAACTTTTCACTCTCAGTCTTTGTCCAGCAACTATTCCAGAACCCAAACAGAGTAACTGGAAGTATATCAGACAAACTGAGGGGAGCAGGAGAGGGAGATTCACTGATACCCACTGAAATGCTCAGGGCAATGTGAATCTAGATAGGGATCTTCACTTTTTATCTCCATTCTAGGATAGCATTAGGAGTACTTGCTGCTGCCTCCTCATCACAGAATCTCTTTATTTGAACCAAGTCAATGGAGAGCTTGTTCCTGGAAACTTAAACATGTTAGGACACCTACCTCAGGTCTCACAGAATGCTTTCATTTCGCAAAAATGAAAACATAATCATTTTTCATTCTTACATAAAACTAATCTCTCTGGACATGGGTTGGGGATAGGAAAAGCTGTGGGGAGGGGGAATTGTTTAATGGGGACATAATTTCCATTATAGAAGTTAAATGATTTCAGAGATGGTGGTGGATATGTATATAGGGTCCATTATTGACTGAAACATTGTTAAGCAAATATATGATAGTAAATAAAACACACCATAGAGTATAGTCATTACCCTCTTCAACATTTTTACTACAGAAATAAAAATATGTTCACACAAAAACCAGCATACAACTGCATGTAACATACCCATTTGAAATCATTCAAACAAGGAAACAACCCAAATGTCCTGTGAAGGGCAAATAGTTAAATTTTAACACTACTACAATGGAATACTACTCAATAATGAAAAGGAATGCATTGATGCATGATCAGTAACTTGATCAGGACTTTTTGCTGTGTGAAAAAAATCAATATTGGAAGATTATATTACATGCTATGTGCTTTCATCTATAGGACATCATTAATACAACAAAATTCCAGATATTGAGACCAAACTAGTGGTTTCTATGTACAAGAATGAGGAAGGGAGACACTAGATGGGACTATAAAGAGGTCAAGTGAGAGGGTTATTTTCTGGAGTCAGATGTGCTACCATTGTGCCACAAGGTCAGCTAAAAGAGTTGCCTTTTCATGATAAAACAGTTTCGAATTTCCTTGTGGTGATAATTACATGAGTTGCTACATGGGATAAAATTCCATAGACTTAAACATCTTCATACATACATGAGTGCAAATAATAACTGGCGTGATCTGTAGTCTAGTTGACACTTTCTTGCTTTGCCATCACACTAGAGTACTTATGGAAGATATTTTCATGGGGAAAGGTAGGAAGAGGGTACCAGAACTTTCTGTATGGTTCCTGCAATTTTCTTTGGTCCAATATAATAATTTCAAAATTAAATTTTTTTCTGAAAAATAATCTGGAAGTTCATTGCCAGAGAATCAAGTATATCAAGAATCATTGAGTCTAAGACTATCTTGTGACAAAGTGACATTTTCACTAGGACTTCAGAGATAACTCACTCTCCGTGGAAGCTACACCAATTCCTGCTGAGTCTATAATAGGTCAGAAGTGCCCTCTTAGGGCTGATCAAAAGTCTTCCTGCCAGAAATAAGGATGTCTTATCTGCCCATCTTAATGTTGGTGGGAGTCATGAGGAATTGATCTTGTGAGGCTAAGAGAAGAAAAAGGCAAGACCAGAAGTGTGGATGGGTGTGTGTGTGTGTGTGTGTGTGTGTGTTTGCACATGCAAGCATATGAGTGGAGGTTATGCAGAAGGGAGATCTTGAGAAAGGAGTTACCAACCTATTTTCTCCATAATTGGTTCCAAATAGAAAATGACATCAGTCGGGCATGGTGGCGCGTGCCTGTAAGCTTCCCCCTATGAAGTGGTTGGGGCTAGACATCGCAGTTTGAGTTTTGCTCAACTCAACTCAAGGGCAACACAGTGAGACCTAGTTCCAAAAAATAGCTAGGTGTGGTGGTGCATGCCTGTAAGCCCAGCTACCTGGGAAGCTGAGGTTGGGGATTGCTTGAGTCTGTGGTGCCCGGGCAACGTGCGCCTGTGGTTCCATGGGCAAAAATACCAAGACCTAGTCTCAAAAAAGAAAAGAAAATGACATTACTTGGACAAATCTAAGATTCCAAGTTCAAAGCCTTTGGGGTTAACTTAGTTTTTGTTCCAAGTTATGGATTGTTTTCTCACTCTATGTTTCCAATGGCCTTTGGGGATGCATGCAAGCTCTTTGATAATCCCCTGTGTAACTGTGGTCCTGTCACATAGAACATTCCTAGGGAGATGGGAAAATGATATTCAGAGTCACACAGACCTGGTCTTGACTTCTAGGCCTGAAATTCACTGGCTGCTGAGACAGGGGCCCCTGATTTACCATCTTGAGCCAGAGCATTACAATAATTGCAATCATAGCTCATATTTCATCAGCTCTCTGTGTGTCAGGTACTGTGCAAAGCATTCACTCACCCTGCAATTTTCTTGACCAAGTTAATGTGCATGTGAATCTCAGGTTGCCTGGCAGAATACCTACATCAAGAAGGTGACTGATAAACTGTGCACATAAATAAATATTCTTTATTATTATAGGAACCCAGAGGAAAAAGGAAGTACACTTTTCAGATGCCACAGGCATCTCTGAAAATAGCACCAAATACTGATGTTCAAATGGTGTGACAGGGTCAGCTACCGCTGATACATGATTTCTAGTCAGTAAGTTGCTCTGCCCAGGACATTAGTCACGATCCTTGAACATTTCAGCACAAGGATCTATGTGTTTGTTGGCACACGTCTCAACGTTGGCTTTCTCCTTAGATACTCAAAAGATTAAGTGCTCCCCTTAGTGTTAGCAACTTAGAAAACACACAGTCATTTCCTCTAGTCTAACTCTGCGATGATGCATCGGCCAAAGTAAATACAAGGAATGCAGTTAGGTAAAAATGTAAGGAACATCAGCAAGATGTAGATTTGAAATAAATTAAATTCCTTAAGTAAGGACTTGGCTGAATTATGGAGTAGAAATGCCAACTAAGATTTGAGTTTGATATATAACCCACGACATAGGAGAAGGAGCTGATTGGGAGGAATTTTGTAACAGATGGCTGTTAAATTAGGATTTTAATCCTCTTAAGGAGACTTGGTAACCATAAATCCAGGTAGGTTCATTTCTGCATGGTAACATTTTGTCCTTACTTTTAGCTTGGGGTGTCTGCCTTTCAACAACAATGGTGGTAGGTGGTGAGGGGATGCTTAAGCAATGGTGGGATGATGATAATGGTAATGATGGTGGTGGGGACAGTAGTGGTGATGATGATGATGATGATGGCAATGGTGATGGTGCTGGTGATGATAGTAATGGTGGAGATGGTGGTGGTGGTGATGTCAGTGGTGATGGTGATGATGATGATGGTAGTAACGGTGGGTTACATGTGTGAGTTATCAGTAGCAACTTCCAATGAGGAAAAACTACGTCAATCCCTCACTATACAGGACTCAAATGAACAACTACAAAGCTAAAGTGTCACTTTAAACACGAAATTCAGATATTTAGGCAGGTCTGCATCCTCATATATTCTATTCTTTTCTTCCCTCTTCCACCTTTCCTAGAGTTCAGTGAAATTTTTAGATTTCCAAGTTTCATTTCACATTTCAGGTTTTATGAAACCTGGCATTTGTTTTCCAAGGCCATTTGCCACCACCTTGATTTGGGTTTGACTATTTCTCCATCTGGAGGGAAATGAGATATATGTGTGGTTACACCAGAGCCCCCAGTTTCCCTAGACTCATGTTGCTTTACTCCATGGAGGTTCAGGAGCGGCCTTTTGGGAGAACATTTGAAATCAAACACATCTGTTTGAATTTATTTTGAACATAGAGGTTCCATGCCTTAAGTAAAATGGAAAAACTATTTTGCGTGGTTCTCAAAGCAAGTAAAATGGCCCACGTCATTCATGTGCCTTTATCCCCAGCACAGACATTGGGCTCATCCATCTTTCATGTCTTTTTCAAATCAGTTACTTCCATGATTTGATCTCTTTAATCTTCATCCTTGACTTTTCTTTCCACCTAGTTGTAGGCTCTCAAATCTCTGGATACATTTCAAATCTCTGCTTCCAAGTAGATCTGTTGACAACCTCTGGCTCTCCGTTTGGTTTTAAGTTCGCTTAGACTCAACAGAGTAAAGCAAGCAGTGAAGTGAAGCAGACAAGGCCCAGGAGTTTACTGAGCAGTATAACAAATAATTCAAATGAGTTTCAATCCTAAGCTGAGGTTTTCATGAACCAATGTTAATTCTCAAAAAATATACTCAGCACGCCAGAGTGTAAGTATATCAAATGCTTTTTTACTCTACTTCTAAATGTGACAAAAAAAATCAGAAGACAGTTAACTAATGTTTTGGCTTTTGTAAAGGAAATTAGGAAGAGAGAATAAGAAATAGTCAGGGAATTATCTAGAATCTACACCCTGTTAAAACCAATTTCTGGTAGTTTCTACTGTTTCATTAACTGGACTTTAGAGAGAAGCCTGCTGTTTAGAGCAAAAGCATATATTCTCATGTTCGGAATAAGAATCACTGAGGTACCACAAAAGCTTCACCCATGGAAACTAGTCTGTTAATATGAAGGAAGTCAATCTTCGTTCATTCAATAGAATTTTGTTGCTTAGCCATAGGGAAATCTTCTGAAGTTGCATCATTAAGTGATTTTTGTGGCTGCACAAAGGTTACAGAAAACAGTTGCACATGCTGTAAGTATCTGCTACACACCCAGACTATAAGGTCCCAGCTATGGTGACCTCCATCTTATAAGTAACATCCTCCACTGAAATATGGCTTGGTAACACGTAATCAATGAGTGCCTGCTCTGATGCAGGCCAAGGACCAGGTGCTACCAACAGAGAGGAGGTCTCCCCACACTGCTCTGCACCCCTGCTCTGAGAGACAGTTCTGAGTCACTCACTGGAAAGCTGCACTAGATAACATCTTACCTCCTAAACACACCCTTTGCCTTTTTTCTTGCAGGAAACAAAAACACATCAAAAGTAGATTAAGGAAAAAAAAAAAGGCTACCCTAAGGATACAGAGGGGAAAGGAAAGTGGTTTAGACCCATGAGACATAAGAAATAGGAACTGAAAGGTACAAAAATGAGAGTGGTCCTGTCCCTCTCCATTTTCACATTTTCTCAGTCTAACAGCCTGTGCTTCTCTTATCTCTGCTTCTCTTCATGTTCTTGTGATTGTCTCTTTCTCAATCCCTCTACATCCTTTTCCCTCTTACTTTCCTACCTCCTTCCCCTCTCCCATCACTCAGTGCCATCTTCCTATGCTTATCAATAATAAATAGGGCAAACCTCCTCTGCTCCCCAAATTTTATACCCGCCCAGTTCAAGCTCTATCCAAGTCTCTTCAGTGATTCACTTTGAATTTCAAAGTCTTGAGAAAGAAAATCTTATTCATCGGTGATGCTACATAGATCACCTCGTGTACCATTTCTTTAATCCCATAGGCAGTGAAACACAAGCCACATGACACTGGTCAAGTCATTTTGCTTTCTGGGTCTCACTTTCTTTGTCATTAAAATAGGTACAGAACCCAGTACATAGAATTGCTGTAAAGATTAAATGAGATAGTATATACAAGATACAGAATAAATTCCCATAAAATTTGGTCCATTACTACTATATTAAGGTTATTTGGAATGAATTTTTAGCAACTTTCAAAATGAACACATTTCCCCAAGGGAACATTGTATGTGATTGTTAGGTTTCCAATTATATCCACATATAATTTGGAGATGCAGACATGCCTAAATCCCACCAGTCCACAAAAACAATGTTCCATTCATGTTAGCACTCCATCTAACTCACTCCCATCTGCAAAACTAACTGCATGAGGTTGGAATCCCTTAAAATCATTCTCCAGTTTACTTTTTTAGAAGTTTCCAGATATGTGAAACATACTCACCAATATCCCTCTCAGCCTTGTCTACTCAGCATACTCATTTGCTTGCTAAATCCTGTGAGTCTCTTTGTGGCTATGAGAAAGTATCTTATTACACTCTGTGTGAATCCACATGAAGGACATGGCTGACTTGTCAAGGATGACACCCATGTTGCCAAGGAACATGGCTCTGTTATCCCTTCCTTTCCATATCACCTGCTTTGGCATTACACAGACACCTGGTTTCACATACACATGAATATGACTCACAAGGTTATAGTACAGGCTCTAGAACCAGATTGTCCAGTTAGATTGTTTTCCATCACAGTCTGCTTGTAAATATTTAATCTCCTTCTGCTTCCATATCTTTTCTGTAAAATAATACTGATCCCCATAGAGATGTGGCAAGGATTAAATCACTATATTTAAAACTTGGAGATTTCCAGCTTCTGAGATTAACAAAGTGGTTTTATACCAAACTAACCTTGCCAACCTCAATTATAAACTTTGAGCAAAAGATATAATACAACTACTTGGAGATATTGGAGAGCAAACAAAACAGGCAGAAACGAGAAAACTGAACGCTAGAAAGAAAAAGAAATATATAGGATGAGATCTACATTTATCTAATTGTTTCCATTTAAGCACTCCTTCGCAGTTCACATAGAGACATAGCTCAAGCAAAAGCAGCAATCTTACTGGACTAATAAGTTAGTGGTTATAGTTTGGGCTATGGGGTAGGCAGAAATCAAAGAGAGAGGGAGGAAGAAATTCCATTAAAATGGGACCACTAAGGGATTAATTGCCTGCCAGAATGAAATTCAACATTTTTCATAGGAATAGCAGTCAACCTAGAATTTCTGTACCACATCAATCATAATGTCCAATATACAATAAAAGTTACTGGACACAAAACACAGGAAAATATCAGCCATAATCAAGAAAGGAAGCAGTCAACAAAGCAGACTCACAAATGATCCAAAGTTAGAAAATAATAGATATACTAAGGAATTTTCAGGAAAACATGATAGAAATTCCATAATAATCACTCTCCTAAAATTAAAAATTAAATGTGTATTTTCAAAGTCTGCACTAGCAGAATATTTCATGAGCAATGACCTTGAAAACAGACATTTCAATTGAAATTACCTAAACTGAAGGATTGGGTAAAATCACATTAAAAACACTAAGTAGAGCACAGGTGACACGTAAGAAAGTATCAAGCAACTGAATCTATATATAATGGAGTTTCAGAGAGGAAAGAGAAAATGGAACAGAAAAACAATCTGAAAAAAAAAAAAAGTTAGTCAAAAGTTTTCCTAGTCTGGCCAAAGCTGAGGATTTCTAGTCAGTAGAAACAGCACAATCTGATGGTCAATGAGACAGAATGACCTATACCTTCTTCCTTCCTAACATGGAAAGTGGAAGTTCATGGAGGAGAGGTGGGAAATTATTTCAATTTTCTTTGTATCCTATTAAGATGGACTAACAGTACTGGCCTGAACCTCAGAGTTGACCTTAACATGGGATTTGTGGCTAAACAAGTTTAACTTACAATGTCTTTAATGTCTTCTCTGTCTTCAGCAGTATATACACTCACCTGCAGGGGCACCTATATAACCAATTACTATACTTCACCTATATAACCAATTACTATATTTTGAGCATCTATTCTGTGCTAAACATCTTGCCAAACAGTATCCTATGATACTTCTCTTTCAAATAAGGAAATGTAGATGAATGCCTGCAAATACCTCCTGCCTCTGAATGTACGTATCCCTTCTCCCAGCAAGAGGTAGAGTCTCAGTTATCACTCTCGGGATTATGACTTGGAGAGACCAATGGCATGTAGCAGAAATGATGTCTGAGTCCTGGAAGTTAGATTCCCAGCAGCCTAGTTCCTTGGAATCTTGAGCTGGGTAGAGGCCTGGCAGTTCTTCTGGAGACCCCATGCAGACAAAATATACAGGTAGCTCCCAACCTATTGTATCTGGCCCATCAGAGGTAGTAGCCTCGTGGGTGAAACTTACTTGGATCACCAATCCCACCCAAACTTCCTGATAATTGCTACTTCATGAGTGACCCCCCGACAAGAACAACTGAGCCAGGACCATATTGCAGAATTATAGGGAAAGAAATGGTTATTATTTTAAGCTACTAAATTGTGGGTTGGTTTACTATGCAGTGGTAAAAACTAGATAGAAGAAGTAGAAGAAATTGACTTTAAGTTTCTGAAAGTTAATAATTTACAGGCTAATTGCAGAGCTAGTAACTTTTTTCCTTAAAAAGACTCAGATATAGGGAAATACTTATTAACAATGAATTAGATCATCAGCCAGCAGGAATCTACTGAATACCTACTGTGTGCCTAGCATGAAGTGATTACCCAATACAGTACCACAAGAAGAAAGCATACAGGTAAAGAAGACCATATTTATACAAGAAATGAACACACAACTTGTCACTTTGTAGACTGAAAGCTAGGCATTGTCACAAGTCTATCTTGAATATATTTCAGGCGGACACCCCTGACTTCCGCCACTTTTCACACACAGATCTAAACCCTATCGGACTCCATGACAGTCAAGTCTTTCAAAGTACTAATGGCCTGAACTTGCTCCTCAGGCTTCTTCTACACAAAGGAAGAGCCTCTTCAAAACAGATGGTAGACTCCAAACAAAGCTCTTGCTAGTTTTCCCAGTGAATTTTTCTTCATCAGTCTTAAGGCTGATCTTATCAAAACACTTTGTCAGCACAAAACCTTCTGGATTTACAGTGGGGCTGGGGAAACCACATGGCATGAAGGAGGAGATGGATCTCAGCTTCCTCTTTTGGTAACCAGATTGATACATAATACCCTTTATAGCCCTGTTTTTCAGTTTCAATGGTATATTCCCCAAGTCCCTGGCTGAATAAATAAATTGCCTTAGGGGTGGGGGTGGCACACTTTGAATAACAGGGGTCTCCTCTCTGAAACCCTAGATGACTTTGTCCGGACCTCCACCAGTTTCCCACCAGTTGGCAATAGTGGTTTGAGTCTCACGTTAAACTTCTTAGTTTGACCAACTGCCAAAAAGCTCAGACCCAAGACTGAAATGACCCATTTTTCTAACTAAGCAAGATCCTGGCAAAGTCATCTGACAGACAGCCCAGCTTCTGTTTCCTGGACCTCCTGAGGGGACAGACATTTCCTTTCTGTAGACTTTGATGTAGAAATAGAGTACAGATAGATGGCAGATGCTCCAGCATGTTCTAGGAACACCTTCCCAGGTATTCTAAAGTTGGATGCTGCAGTGAGTCAGGGAAAATACGGCGGCCATCACAGACTGAACATCAGCTCTGGTGCCACCTCATCAGCCCAGAAGTCTCACCACAGAGACAGACTCCCCCTCGGGTCCTCCTCACCCCAAGGAAGAAGTTTGTGAAGGTGTTTGTGAAAGCAGGGTCTTAGCTGAATTTTTAAGAAGCAGGGAATGCCGGGTCTGAGCCCTCTCTATCTGCCCACGAACACATTTCTGTGAATGAGGCTGAGAGTTTGGAAAATAGATGTTTGGAGTTTACCAATCTCCTTCTACTGGGGAACATAACCAAGTGCCTAATGGGGAGCCTCAGGGTGGGCATACAGACTCAAGAAGAGTTGTTCAGAACAAGAGACGGGAGTAAGCAAGGCAAAGATAGCGTTTCTCCAGCTGGCCCTGACCTGGCCTAGGCCCTGTCCTCCAGCCTCCATGGGGGAAAGGTAGTGGGTAGCAGAGAACCTGGAGGGGACAGAAGGGAGGAAGCCCCAAGCTCCTGCTTTTCACAGTCTTTGGGCTGGTTGTCAATTTCCCCTGGAATCAGCCACAGCCCCCACCTACTGGCAGAGCGGAGCCCCAGACCTGAGAATCCTAGGCTAACTAACTCTAACTAACTCTAACTCTGTCCTTAGTGAGCTGTGAGATACTAGGAAGTGTGTGCCATGCTCACTTTTCCTCATCTTTAACAGGGGGTCACTCTACCCTCCTCACTGATGGTTGTGTACATTCTAGAAAGACCAACAGCAGCCCTAACACCAGGCCTGCCCATGGGTCCTGCCCAAAAGGTAGCCAGATCACAGAGCACCCAGTGGCCTCATCTGCATCCTGTTGCAAACCAGGAAACCCCAGGTGGCCACTGGCCTCTGGGCCCAAGGAGACACAAAAGAATATACCCTTTGCAAAGGGGGTGGGGAGAGACCCCTCTCCCTGCTCCCTGCTTGCACCAAAGAGGAAGTTGGAGTTCTGAATGTGGTGGTCCCAGAATTAGAGGCTCTTTGTTTTGTAAAACACAGCAAAGTCAAAGGACACTGACTTGCCGAAGACCATCCTCCCAGTTCTGCAACTGAAGGTTAGGTTTTCAGTAGTGTGCAGGCAGGGAAAGTTAAGGGGAACATTTAATTTGAATTGGTTCTCATCTCCCAGATGGAGAAGAGCTTTGGGCAATAAACTATGCATGGGTTTCTGATGTTCGTGTGTGTAGGGTCTAGGGCATCAGGCACAGGGGAGACAGTAATGAGGCAGTGGGTGTTGGTTGGTATATATACATCTCACAACTTCTCACATCTCCTTTCTCTAAACAGTGTCGATAACCTTGACAGCCTTCAGCAAGCTACTTGACATCAAAGCCTTGCTTTCCTCTTCCATAAAATGGGGTTAAACAGGCCCTTAGTTTAGACTGACTTCAGAATCCAGACTGCAGAACAGCATTTCTCAGGGTCTCACTCCATGTGTGAGTTACAAACCAGATTAGTGGTTATGGTCAGCACATTTTTTTTCTCATAACTAAGTAGAAATGGAAAGAAATGGACATCAAAAAACAAAAACAGTTGGGCATGGTGGCACGTGCCTTTAATTGCAGCCTATGTGAGGCAGAGGCTAGGAATCACTTGAGTCCTAGGATTTGAGACACACCCAGGGGTTCAAGACCTGCCCCGGGCAACATAGTGAGACCTTGTTTCAAAAAATAGCTGGGCGTGGTGATGCATGCCTGTAATCCTAG
>PVHY01007381.1:31560-59207 GCA_004024945.1 Uropsilus gracilis
GGAAGGAAGGAAGGAAGGAAGGAAGGAAGGAAGGAAGGAAGGAAGGAAGGAAGGAAGGAAGGAAGGAAGGAAGGAAGGAAGGAAAGAAATGGACATGAAATAGGATTGGAATTATGGGAAAGGATCACAGAGAATAAATATAAGTTCAACTTCAGGCAACTTTTTATGTATTCCTAGGGAACTCTACTCACTTGGAGTAGAAACTGTTTCTTCCTACAGTGAAGTATATGACATTTGACCAGCACTGTAGTAAGGTGGCTGACAGGCCAGCATGGGAAAGGATGGGTTGTCCTCAGTAAGGCCAGGTTGATCCTCATGGGGACAAGTTTCTACTGGGTTCAAGCAGTGGCTGCCACCGTGTTGCAACACCCCTGCGATGCATTTCCTTCAGTTGTTACAAAGTTTCCACCCAAAGAATAGGCTTCTTAGTGCAAAGCCCAGACCTGTATTAAGTCTGACATTTGTTGTTTGGAGGTTAGGGAAACCATAATTAGGACAAAACTGGTCTCTTTCCAGGAGGTGCATAAACATACACCCTGGAACCTTTTAGAAGGAATAACAAGCAAGACCTGTAGGTCCAGGTAGCATTTCTAGGAGGCTTACTTTAGGAGGAGAAAAGCTGCAACTATAATGAGAGACTCATGAGCACTTGAACCTGGAAGGAACTTAAAAGTTAACAGACTAGCCCCACCCACACAGTCTCTTCCAGAAATGGGAATTCATACTTTCCCTTAGGAATGTCCATTCTTTTCTGACCAGCTCTAACTTTTTTAATGTGTTCCCTTTTTTCCAATACAGAGCCCTCTTTCTGTTCACTTGTAATGATGAACCCTAAAAGCCAAGGAGAAAGAAATTCTGTTCCCCTCTGATGTCCCTCAATTGATGAATTACTAAAAGATGTATTGATCAGAAAGCGTCTGATAGGCAAGTCTGTTCATAACCCTCTGAATTCAATGCATGTTGAGTCTTATTGATGATAACAAGATCTCCTCTGGCCCAGCTTATTGGGTTCATTGGTTTGATTTTACATGAAAAAACTAAGTCACAAAGTCAAGCTATTATATGAATGGTAAAAAGAATAGCATTTATGTTGCCAATATATAGCTTCAATCTCCCTTCTGAAATTAAGAACTGAACTTCTGAGTTCCCAGCAAAGAAGAGTTTTACCAAGCGAGCCTGTCTCAGGCCGGGCATGGTGGCACGTGCCTTTAATCACAGCCTATGAAGCACAAGGCCGAGGCTAAGAATCACTTGAGTCTGAGAGTTTGAGACCCGCCCGGGGTAACATAGTGAGACCTTGTCTCAAGAAATAGCTGGATGTGGTGGCACATGCCTATAATCCTAGCTACCTGGGAGGCTGAGGCTGAGGATCACTTGAGTCCGTGGTACCCCAAGCAACGTGAGCCTGAGGTTCCCCAGGCAACAAAGCGAGATAGTGTCTCCAAAAAAAGAAACTGTCTCCAAGTAGGGAGGGAAACTGATAGAGTATTCCTTTTCCCCTGGCTGATTTCAGCTGCAAAAGTGCTCTTTAAAGTCCAGACAGCTCCACTCTTCCATTACCATGGCACTGGGCATGCACAAGACATTCCCAGGGGGCTCAGACTACAGCTGAAATGCATGACAATCTGTAGCAAAAAGGTCACCCTCCAACACTGGATAAGAGCAAAAGGACTCGATGGCATCATTATGGAGTCAGGTCAGGTGTGATGACATCCAACATGGCGCCATCCACTTTACCCTTTGTTGGAATCCTAAGTAAGCAAAATAATCTCCTTTGCAGCTTTACAGTTTCCACACTGGGCTGTCTCCCTCTTGGTCCAGGGCCCCTCCTCCAGCCCCCTCACTCACTGTGTCTACTCCCCTATGGCTTCATCTGAACACAAAGTGGGTCTTCCCACAATGCTCACCTTAGGACCCTTGGATCAACCCAGCACCCTGATCCATGTCAGAGCCCACTGAGAGTGCAAGATGGCCATCTCCAGGTGGAAATAACACCTGCTTAAGTCTGCATGCCCATCCTGAGGTTCTCCATGAGGCATCTGATTATGTTTCCCAGTAGAGGGAGATTGGTAAACTCAATGAATAATTACACCTCCCCCTCTCAGAGTCCCTCATCTATCCTCTCAGGTGCCTCTGGGACTCCCTCACCCTATTCCAAGCCTACAGTTCTTTAGTTCACCCCAAATAAATTTGACCCCCTGTGGCACATCACCAAACTCCAGATATTCTGATGCTGGTGAAGTACGGTAGTCCTCCTTTTCCACATGGAATCTTCTCTCCCATCTCCTCCCCATACCAGACACCAGATGCATAGCCTGTTTTGAACATAGTTACTCAACCACAAACCCCAAGCAAAGCACACTCTGCTGCTGACTTTCCACGTGATGGGCGTATCTGATATAAGACTTATCTAGATGTAGACAATATTCCTTGACTCTTAGTGTCTGGAAGAGCTGGAACTTTCTTTGAATAATGCTATCTTTTGATGGGGTGAGACTCAAAGACCTAAATGATGAGTCTAAAACCATTCAAATTGTTTCTAAAATGATAAGGGTCAGTCCCCTCCCACCTTTCACCCCAACCCCAGCACTGATACTCTGTGATAACCCCAATGTACCTCTTGAGGCTGTTGTCTATTATGATCCCAGATTCTCTGTCCTTCTTCCTACTAAGAGTAGGGTGATCTACGTCTCACCCTTTAAGGTTGGGTGAGTTCATGGGAGGTCTAGCCTGTAGCATATGGCATAAGTCAAACCAAGTTCCAAAGTTGGGTCATAAAAGGTCACAAGAAGTCTCTTTCCCTTGTAAACCTCCAAGCAAAGAGGTAAGCCACCAAGTATACAAGTACCTTGAAGCTGTGGATGGAGGAGGCCATGAGCACACCTTTCTACCCACAGACCTCTAAGACCCCAACCTTTTCATTATGCCCCATAATCAAACCATCTAGATGAGCCTAATCACCATGTGAACACCACCAAACAACTTAGGCCACACTCCACAGAGCAGAAGAAAGACCCAGCTAAGCCTTGCCTGAACCCCTGACTCACAAAGTGTGGACTATCAAAACTGATATTTTAAATCCCTAGCATGTAGTTTGCTGTGCCACAATAAATTACTAGTACATTCCAGGACCTTCCCCTGGCCCCCACATTAGTCTGGTAGGGCTATGATATAAAAGTACAAGTATTGCTGGAGAGCATAAACAGTAGAAATCTCTAAATTCTGGAATCCAAGGTCAAGGTGTCAACATGATTGTTTCCTTCTGAGGCCTTTGTTCTTGGCTTCCTTCCTATCTTCTTCCCATGTCCTCTACCACCACCTCTCTGTGTCCTGATCTTTTGTTTTCTGTTGTGGTAACACTGTTTTACAACACTGGGTATGATGCAAAGTCACAGCCTTTAAAAGTACATTACCATACCACACCCCCTACTAAGGAACCCACAGTTCTCCCCCATAGACCACAGTGCTCCCTCTGTCACAGGGAGGTCCCCAGGGAAAGGAGCAGTTCCAGGTTCCCTGCCCCACCAAGGAATGGTGGTTGAGCAGGGAGAAGTGAGAGAAAGCCCCACAAGAAGGAAGCATGGAGGGGGGACCAAGAAGGTGACCTGCAGGAGGCACAAGGAGCAGAGACATGTGAGGGCCAAGAAGCTACACTGGCTCCTTGGCCTTGGACTCATACCAGGGACTTGGGGGACATGGTAGGAGACACTTGACACCGACAGAGACATGGGTGAAAGATCCATGGCAAAGTTAACGATGGCCGTTTTTATCTTGATTTCAGTTTTGTTCATTTCACCCCACATGTGCAAGGCCCCTTCCCCACCAGAAGGTGCCTTAGACCTGTGGCAGGTTTTCAGGCCTCAGTGGCCTTGCTTTGGAGTCAATCCTGTTTTTCTGGACATTTACCCACGGTGGGTTGGATAACCTTGGGTGCTTGATTAGTCTATTCCATTTTCTTCTCTTTACTAATTACATTAAAATTCCTTCCCATTAAAGGTCTTATGCATGGAGTATGTTTTGTTTTGATGCAGTGGATAGCAGATTCTGTTTAGAGCAGGTAGGTTACCCTGCCCTATAACATGTCCACACATAGCTTTCTTCCCTGGTCATCCCCTCCGGTAGCTTCAGTCCAACAGTCGTATTTCTAGGGTTTGTTACTGATCTGCTTTTATATGACCCTTTGTTTCTCTAAATTCCACATAAAAGTAACACTACCTGGTGTTTGTCTTTCTCCTTCTGACTTACTTAATTTAGCATCATCCCCTCCACCCCATCTATGTTTTCACAAATAGCAAGGGCTTGCCTTTTTAATGGCTGAGTAGTATTCCACTATGTATGCGTGTGTGTGTGTGTGTATACTACTCTCCACTTAAAAAGACACCAGTCAAATTGGATTAGAATAGTACCTCATGATTTCATTTAATGTTCATTAACACTTTAAAGACCCCCCCATCTCTAAATGCAGACCTAGTTCAAATAATTAGGGGTTAGGATTGCAATATATGAATGGAAGGGAACATGATCCAACAACATCCCCACCCTAAAAAAAAGAGTGGCCTATGTGTAATTCATACCCCCAAGTCTTCATTTCTTGCTCATCTAGTAAAAACACCTACTTGCTACATCTTTGATCTACCCCATGCAATAATGACATGTCCTAAGCAAAAGTTGAACTAACATACATGGATCAGAAGGAAAAATCTGTCCTGATTGCTGACAAGTCCTTGCTTGTGCACCAGAGGAAACAGGGCCCACCTCCCACAGTGGTGAGAATAACAAAAAACATCTCAGGGCTGGATCACAGCTGGGCAAGGGGCTTCAGGGCCCCCAGGTCACACTTGTACAATGTGCCACCAGGGCCCTGCATGGAAAGTCAGCCCATTTCCTTGGGCAGGAGCTGGTGGGGGGAGGGCCCCATTCCACGGGGTGTTCCAGGCACCAACACAAATGGCTCCCCTGCAAGCCTGGCCCTAGCACCAGCTGTTAGGTTAGGCACGGGTCCCACCTGTCACAAACACGGACCAACAGGACACTCAGTGTTCCATTAAGGAACTCGTTATTTCACTCACGGCCCAAGAGGCCTTGCTGTTAATTACGTGTGTGGTGCTCTGCTGGAGACGGGGTGGGCAGCAGGCTGGTATGCTGACCTTTCACCTCTGCCTGGATTCAGGCCCAGCCCCCAACCGTACATGCACAGATGGACTTGGCAAGCAGAGTCCAAGTCTGGTTTATGTAGAACAAGAACACCACTGGCAAGCGGCTTCTTGGCCTGGGCTGCGGGCAGCGGCCCAGATTGCAGGGGTGTTGGGGATGAGCCACGAAGAGAGATGCAGGCTGGTGTCCACCTCCATAGTCCTATATCCCTGCCTGACCCTGCCCCCAGTTTCTGCTTCTTGGTCAGACAAACCTCTCTACCTTTTCCAGGTAGGTTCTCCACTTTGGGCTCCCAGGTAGATGATGCCCTCCCCATGCCACCAAAATAAGTGAACTTGCTGACTCTGAATCTCAGCCCCGTATTCCATGCCAGGGCACGGCTCCTGCTGCCAGGCTGCCAGTCTCTCTACAGGACCTGGAGCCCTCCAGTCACAGTTGTGGTTTGGGTTGTTCTTTCCTCACAGTTGAGGTCTCCAAGGTGGCCCCAGTTGCAGGAAGTCATCTACTGCTTTCCTGGCCCCTGTCCTGCCAGGAACTTGTGGGTACAGAGCAGACACACTTTGATGAGGAGCAGACTTGCTTAGGAAAGGGGTTGAGGCACTGAAAGGAGAAATGGGTTCAACTTTGTCAAAATTACTTTATTTAGCACTTGGGGGTTTTCCTCTACCACTGCCCCCCACCTCTTCAGAAGCAGGAGCCACACATCAAGACCAAGTACTCTTAAAAACTAAATATTAGCATAAAGAGTGGTAAATAACCATACTGTTACCACCATGTGTAACCCTCTTGTTGGCTCACTTGACCTTAAACCGTCACCTGTGGTCTCCCTAGTGGCAGGTCCAGTCACTCCCAAGGTCTTAGAGTTCTTTTCTAGTTCCATCTTAGGTGGTTTTAGGACAGATTTCAGCTGAGGAGTCTTATTATGAATGGCTTCCTCTGGCCATTAGAGGATAGATTTGAGAAAGTTTTGGAGGACAGATTTCCAGAAAGTTCCACTCAGATGGAACTTTGAGTGAGTTCCACTCACTTGACTGCTATTCAGGACACCAACTTTTCCATGACAGTTGGGGCACCCTTTCATGGGCAGTTTGTCTCAGCCCTAGTGGTGGTGGCCATCCCTTGTAAATCTGTTCTGTCTTCATTCTTTAGAACACTCTTCAGTTCTTATTAGTCAATCTTTAGGGCTCTGTTATAGTTAATATTTATATTAAACCTTCTGTTCAAATTACTAACTGGATTGTGTCACTTGGAAGATTCCTAGGTGGTACAACGCTGTGCACCGGTTGCAAACCAGAAAAATCATTGCAAACGAGATAAGGAAAACCTCTGTCATTAACTGGTCCCAAAAAAACTAGGGACTGATTTACTGCAATGACTTTCTGAGGCTGCCTGGCACTGCTGGCTTCCCTAAATCAGAGATAGTGACCACCTGCCTATACTCCCCATTCCTCAATTACTTTTAGGCTTTAGAATGTTAATTGCCTCCGCAGGTTTGTGTTTGTCTTCTTTGAAATTCAGGAGACCCTTACCCTGTATCCCTATAAATACCCCTTTCTTTTGTTAATAAAGTTGCCTTATGGTCCATACCTCCACTAGGCCCCCAGCAGTGGCTGGGTAAATCTCTTCTCATGAATTCATTTCTCATACCTTGCATCTGGCTGCCAACAGTGTAATGCTTAAATGGCTATTATTTTTCCTCTGAAAAACAGCACTGGTTTTCTAGATCTCAAGGAAGGAGACTACACCAGAACCTAATGTGAAATTGATGCCACATTGAAGATAGCTATGTAGACGTAAGAGCAGTGGATGGACAGATATGTTGACCCAGGTAATCTGTTGCCTTCAAGTTCTTGATAAGCTGGCTGTAGAAATGGATGTGATAAAGTTCTACTGGACTCAGAAGTCAGATAGCACCAACGGACAAAAGATGTGAGGGTGAAGAAGGGATTCTGACTCAACATAGGTAAGAACCTTCTAATCACCTGGCTGACTAGACATGAGATCTTTTGTTCAACTATGGCAGCCTTTGTATGCACTGTCCACACAGTGGATGAGAGAGAACTGGTCTGAACAATGTCTTGGCATCGTGGGGAGTGTGGTAGACAATGGAAAGAACGTCTAACAATCCATTAATCTAAGAGATTTAAACATAAAATGCAACATAGAACTTTACAACGATAAAAACAATAAGAATGAAGTCATACCACTAGATGTCTGTGACCTAAAACCTGGGTATCCATGTCATTTAACATGGCTGTGACCAAAACGATTATTATAAAAAGTTTATCTCCAGTTTTCAATAGTTTGGCATGATATAGCAACATGTATAAAAATAATATTATTAACTATACCAATAATCACTAAAAACACAATTATATTGGTACTCTATATTTAGCCAACTGAGCCACATTTTCAAGTAAGGTAAAAATAGCATTTACAGAATTCATTTATTATGTAGTTCTATAATTTAATTTTGCATTTGATCATAAAATCTCATTTGCTGTTTTTTTTTTTTAATCTTAAGAACTTAAGGACTGTTTAACTTAGACATTTATAAACTGGTACTAAAGTTACTGTGAGACTATTTATATAGTTAGCATTAAGTGCACATGAATTTATGATTCTATAAATGTCCTCTTGAACTGTAGAAGATACAGTTCTCCTGGAAGCTTAGCTGAGAAATTCAAACCGAATTTCATCATTATTTTCCAATTAAGAAGCAATGCTTTTACCTCCACTGATATCAGTTAACAAGACTGACCACAACACAGAAACAGTCTGACAAATCCATCTGGTAATTTAACAAATATTTCTTTCTTTTCTTTAGCCAGCCACTCTGAATACAGCAATGAGAAAAATGAATATGCCCCCCCGTCTTTGTCAAATGAAGAAATCACGTTTCCTCACAGGACTCCAAAAGTTATGGGATGCAGAGACCCTGAGCAGAGGCCTGAGGGAGGGGAGGTCTGTGTGGCAAGACCTCCTGAGAAGGGACATTTGGGCTGAGTATTGAAGATTGAGGCAAGGGGTGGTTAGAAGGGATGTTCTTCCAGGTGGAGAACCACAAGAACAAAGCAGGATCAAAGACCTGAACAGTGAGTACACCTGCCTTAGCATGAGACCAACATGGCAAACAGCCCAGAAACTGAGGACAGGTGAGGGCATTAACAGACTCTCAGAAGCAGTGACTTGCCACCAAACAACATACAGCAAAACTAGGACTTTGGATGATGTTGTTTTCTTTCATATCAGCTGAGATTTTTTTCTATATAAGGGAAATTTGCTCTATGAGGAAGAAGTCAGGGACCAGTTATTTTGGACCATATAGATTGAAAGGTAAATAGTTTACCTTCCTTTTAACCTGTCATCTTTATTCTTGACCTTGGTATCATAACTCTGGAAAGTGTGTGTGTGTGCATGTGCATGTGCATACATGTGCAAAAATTGTATGTTATTGGATCTAAATATAGGAAATATTTTTTATCCTTCATCTTTGTCAAAATCCAAGAAAGAGGTCAGGCATGGTGGCTCATGCCTGTAGGTGACAACCTAGGAAGCCATGTCTGGGGCCCAGAATCACGGTTCAAGTCCCATCAGGGGCACATAGTGAGACCTAGTCCCCCCAAAATACCTGGACATGGTGTCACATGCCTGTAATCTTAGCTACTTGGGAAGCTGAGGCTGGAAATTGCTTGAGTCTGTGGTACCCCGGGCAACATGAGCCTGTGGTTCCACAGACAAAAATAGCTAGACCTAGTCTCAAAAAAAAAAAAAAAAAAATCATGAGCACTCTGAAAGGCCATTTCAAGTCACAGTCATATGACAGATTACACTTTAAAATTTCCATCCCTGTTACAGAGAAGAAAATGGAGGAGTAAAGAGCCAGATTTGTAAGGGAGGTGACCTCAGTTGACAAAATGAATGTGGTCCTCAAACTTTGAAGGGCCAGCTTCTTCTTTTTTTTTCTTTTTAATTTTAATTTATACATATATGTATATTTCACATCAATCACATCATTGTGGTTCCCGGGTGTCCCCCACCACCTCCCCTCTCTGGCCACTCCAGCTGAGACATCTTCTTCTTATGTCAAAAAGGAAATAAATGTGGAAAAAGGCTTGGGAAAGAGAAACATGGGGTGGGGGTTGTAGATTAAATACGGAAAGTGAGATGAAGGGGAAAGGCAATTCCACAACCCAAGATTCACATCCAATGGATCCATTTCCTACAAAAGGAAATCATTTTTGAGGAAACATGTTATCCTGGGGAGTAAAAGGCCCCATTCGGGTAATGTAAAGTTTGCAGTTTCTACAAGACATCAATTTCAAGATGAAGAATATGTAGCCAGTATAGGGATCTGGAAGCTAGGCGAATGATCAGGACAGAAATAAAGGCTAATTGAGACATTTGTTGGGTCACTGTGTCTGGCCATAGACCAAATGCTATATGTTATGTTCTAGACATTCTTTCATGAACAAACCTGATTACTGTCTCGGGACTTAGAGCTATTGCCATTTCAATGAAAACTAAAGTCACAGGAGTAGATATGCTTGCTTAGCGCAAGAATTTGGAAGACACTTAGATGGGTTTAGAACTCCAATGTGTCAGATTGACGTAGAAGAGTCATGAGCAAAATAGACCGAGATAGAAAAAAACCTAGCAGCACATTCTGCCCTAGAGAACCAAGGAGAGAAAGTTGCAGAGAGAAGGATGTGGGAGTGGTCAGAGACAATGGAAATCAGATTGAGAAGACAGAGATATCTGCAGTGCTTGAATGCCTATCTCTTACTTTATAGGTGGAATCTTCGGACAAACGCTGGAATAGATATGAAAGCCAAATGAGCTCTAAGATGCAAAATTGTTCATAAGACATCATCATCATCATCTGAAAATTCAAAAAATGAAAAGGACAATATTTGAAAAATGAAATGGCCGCAGAGTTCCTGGCATTCCTAGGAAACTGCATTTATTTGGTGATGTGTTGAGATGTTCATCTTTATTCTCTGTAGGTGAGGTACAGAATCCCGGAAGTAAAACAGAAACGTATCACTTTTCTGCTACTGAAGAAATTGTAGAAATTGTCATAAATTGTAGAAAGCAACCTGTCTCCTGGTTGCTGGCAAGTCTCAGTAATACCAGGAACTAGGAAAGCACTTTTCAGAGGTGGCCTCCAGTGTTTCTGCTGCCCAGATGGTCCACAGGGGGATGGCACCCCTGAATGAAGAGTGGTGATGCTTCTTGGAAAAATAGTGTCTTCCATGGTTATGATTAAAATTTATCAGGATAACTGAAGGGGACTATGGGAAAAAATGACAATTTTTTTCCTTATATGGGACTCAGGAATGCACATAGAGCAAGATGGAAAGAAGATATTAATAAAAAAACTTGCAAGGTCTGACCTTTCATTAATAGTATTGAACGGACATTGATTCCTGTCTCCGATGATTGTGATGTCTAATGTGAACATTACAGAGAGATTGAAGGATTTACAGAAATTCTCATTTGCAACTTTCCTCTATGTCTAAAATTATTTCACATAAGCCGTTTCTGCTCAAATGCTAAGAAATGTTTAAAACTACTCAATAAAACTAAAATTATCTGAGATGCTCAAAATCCTCAGAACAGATTTCAGAGTTTGAAGTTCTCATAGTCATTTCTAATGAGGGTTTTGTTTTGCTACTTGTGATAGGTTTGGGAAAGCTTCCCAATGGTGATGTCAGCATAAATCTTTGAAATATTTGGACTTGTTCATGAATTGAGTCAGCCCTTCTACTTTTCCCATCCCCAAGGAAATTAATCTCCTTAGTTAGAGACTCTGCTCTGGAAGAAGTGTGCACCTCGCACCTATGCTTCTAACAACAAGCGAAGCAGCTCAGCAACTTCTACAAACACATGAAGCTAGCTTTTAAATTCTTGTTTTAAATTTACCACTATTACTCCAGCACAATGGTCTTCATCTACTTGTTTTTCACAGTGCTATCAAGTTCTTCTATGCACTTAGCTACCTCCTGTCAATTTTCAAACATCCCAGAAAAACCATCTGTCCTATAAACCAATGGTTGTGCATACACTTCTTAGTCCATGAAGCTCTGTGCATACCCATAAGCCCATCTCCATGGGCTACTGATCCACCCCGCAGAAGCTTGCTGTTGGGACAACACAATGGGGTGTCTCACAGGGTGGCATCTTGACAATAAGACCTGACTATCACCAGGAAACACTTGCTGTCCCATTGCAGTTCACTCTGTTATTTCCAAGTACACTGTGTTGGAAGTGGAAGAGTTTGCCAAAATCAGCAATTGGTTTTTTTAAAAAATATCTGGCTACTGGTTTCTGAAAATCTTTTCTGGCAGATTCTTCCATCTCTTTCTCTCAACTCAGGGCTTAGATGGTAACCTCCTAGGTTACCATTGAAACCTGCTGGCTGAAGACCTTCCTCAGAGCAGTTGAGAGGTCTTTTAACCAATTTCTCTTCAAGTAAACACACTACATCGGTCATCATGAACTTGATCCTTGCCATGAGATACAGAAAGATACCTTCCACAGGGCAGAAAGATGCATTATTCAGATAACCCTGAATGAATGAGAGCCACTTCTAAACAGGTATTGACACTTGACTTTCAACAGATGTCATGCCATCTGTGTAAAGGTTGATTTGTTCAGGAGCCATCAAGAAAGGATGGCTCCTGTCATACTGGAAGTTGGAAAGGGGACTTGCTGGGGATGCAATCAATTGGAGCTCAGCCAGCAGAGTACACCTGCCTGGAGCTTGGGGAAAGGCTGATGGAGGTGGAACTGATAGGTTCATGCCAGAAAGTCAGATGCTCTGAGCAGATCTCAGTTGGCCTGCAAGCTGTGACATGTGTGCTTAGCATGTGTTTTTAAAATATGCACACATGCACTTATGTGTATCTACATATATATATGTTTACATGACTTTCCACTGCTGAAATCTCCTTTTTTATTTAATGGCATATTTTCTGACACTTGAGCATATTTTACAGGGTGCAGAGAGTAGGCTAATGCTATCCAGGCACCAGGAAAACACACAGTTCATTTTTCTTGAGTTAGTAGAGACTCTCATTCCCAGCAAGACCATCTTGGCCAACACAGTATCTCCAAACCCCGCAAAGTGCTTATGGAGGCCCCACAGGACTCAGCACACACACACAGGTGCTCAGAAGACAGTTTACATCTCAGCATGCAGTGGAGCCAACCTGGAAGCATCTCACTCTCGCTGGAGTCTCTTCACAGATTCATTTACTTCTGCAAGCTGTGAAAGGTAGCCCCTTTAGAAAACATGGCCGGGGCATTTGTGAAAACTACTATCAATTAAACTAGACTGTCAGGGGTGGAAAATAGGGCACTCGTTTCACAGGTTCCAGCCTTGTTAAGTGCAAGGGCTGAGGTTGCCTGGTTCCTTTGTTTTGTTTTTTTCCTTTTTTGTGTGTAAAATATACCAATATTTTTGTTTGTCTGCAATGTGCATATATATGCATATATGCATACATATATACATATATACATACATATATATTTACATTGTTGTATTCCCAGGGATTGTCCCACCGCCATAGCACCTGTGAACTGTCACGTTGATCTTTTGTGCTCATACCTTCACTCATTTCTCTGTCCCTCCCCCTCCCTTGCTGTATGCTCAAGTTCTGCTGTCAGTTTACTAGCTTTAACTTTTTCTTGTCCTTTTGTTTGTTTTCCCTCCATCCCACCTACAAGCGAGACCAAAGGTTTTTGTCTTTTTCTTTCTGGCTTATATCCACTAGCATGATTCCTTCTAGTTCCATCCGTGTTGCCACAAACTTGGGGAGAGAGCAGGGAGATCCCAGGGCTGCCTGGGACTGTAGGAGGCAGCGTTAGCTTGCGCCACCTGCTGGTCATTCAGGGAGTTTTTCATTGATGGGCTGCCGCACGAGCCAGTCATGAGCAGACAGGACACACATCTGTCCTGAAGGGGCAAGGGAGACTTCTTCCTGAGGCAGGGACCAGGGGGAATCCCCAATGCACTGTGATCATTTTGCTTTTGTTTGGATTAAACACAGAAGGCAGACCTCACAGTTGCCCTGAACTTAAGTGACTCAGCAGTCCAAGGTCACAGATGGTCACGGCAGGTATCATCAGGACTGGCAGCAGGCAAGATTAGGGACTTCACCCCACACTCTGATCCAACTCCTTTCTCTCCTCTAACCACTGCTTTCCTTTCTTTTCTATTTTTTAATGCTTCTGGAAGCGTGCTTTTTGCCGGTGGTTATTTTAAAATAAATGTTCCTCAGAACCCCCATTTAATGGAATGAGACACAAGATAGCACTGAGTGTTTGAGGAAGCTCCCAGGTATGATGTGGTTTCTTGCTCCCAAAATCCAACCGATCAACTATCCTGTCAATTCTTCCTACAAATTGGACCTAAATGCAGCAGCCACCTCATGCTGGTTCGCTCTGCTACCTGATCAGGCTACCAACATCTTCTCACCTAAACTATGATAAAGGTTTCTGGGTTGTTTTCCTGAACCTCTCCTTTCCCTGCTGCACTCAGAAAACCTGTTGTGAGTTCTGGCAGATCCTGCCAACCTGGTCTTAGAACACTCCTGTGGCTTCTGATCTTATTCAGAGCCAAAGTCAAACAAAGTCTTATAGGACCCGAGGCAGCTGAGTCCTGTTCTCTCTCTTACTTCCTTTCATTGTCCACCCCACTCATTCTGTCCTTCATGCTAGTCCTTAACTTTGCAGGACCTTTGTACTGTAAGAATCTATAAGGTTCAAAGCTGGGCATGATGGAGCACGCCTTTAAACGCAAGCCTATGGAGCATGGCTGGGACTGGGAATCATTTGAGTCCATGGATCCGAGACCCATCCGGGCAACATAGGGAGACCTAGCCTCCAAAAATAGCTGGGTGTGGTGGTGCACACCTGTAATCCCAGCTACCTGGGAAGCTGAGGCTGGGGATTGCTTGAGTCTATGGTACCCTGAGCAACATGAGCCTGAGGTTCCCCAGGCAAAATTAGTGAGACCTAGTCTCAAAAAGAAAGAAAGAAAGAAAGAAAGAAAGAAAGGAAGGAAGGAAGGAAGGAAGGAAGGAAGGAAGGAAGGAAGGAAGGAAGAAAGAAAGAAAGAAAGAAAGAAAGAAAGAAAGAAAGAAAGAAAGAAAGAAAGAAAGAAAGAAAGAAAGAAAGAGAAAATAATCTATAAGGTTCTTCCCCAGCATATCCCATGGCTCATTCATTCCTCATGTCTTTACACAAGTGATCCCCCAGTCCCTCTTGATATGCATTCTCTTGCTTTGTTTGACTTCACAGCATGCCAGGTATTTCACTCACTTCTCTTATTTGGTATCTATTCCCCCAATCAGAAGATGAAGATTAAGAGGGCAAGAGGTTTATTTCATTCAAGGATGTGTCCCCAGAGCTAGAGCACATCACAGATCCATTCACTCACTAGTGGGATGAGTGGATATTGAATCCAGATCAGTCAGGAGAGATGAACACTCAACAGGAGAGGAATGCAATGCTGAGAAGCTACTGGCTACTCCAGGCTCTGCTCCACTGACCCACTCTTCAAGGGAACTGGCCTATAAATTCCCCCCAATCAAACTTGGGGCTTTCCTATTTACAATGACCAAGATAGGGAGACAACCTAAATGCCCTAACACAGACCAATAGATCAAGAAGATATGGTCTGTATACACCAGGGATACACTACTCAGCAATAAAAAAGATAATCTCATGCCATTTGCAGTAACATGAATGGAGCTGCAAGAGCTGATCCTCAGTAAAATAGGTCAGAAGGAAAAGAGAAATATCGGATGGTCTCATTTATGGGGGTGGATATAGGGAAAGTGAACAAAGGATTAAGAAAAAGACAAAACTTGCAGGCAAACTATAGATCTGAGGCATACAGCAGGGGAGGTGGGGAGGTAGGGATAGGGGTCAAAAATGGAGAGAAGCACACAAGAGACAAGAGATGGTAGTGATGGTTCACAGGTACCTCAGCGGTGGGAGAACTATGGGGACTGCACCTGAGGGGAGAAATCAAATATTGCACAAAAATGTGTAAAGATGTTATAAAGAAAATAAACAAATATGAAAAGAAAACAAACAAACACGGGGGTTTTATTCAGTAATGATGAATCACAGTTAGCCAAAAACAAGCTCCTCAAAGTCTTCTGATTCCTGAATTCTGACAGAACAGGAGAACACCTCTGTGTGTGTGTGTGTATGTGTGTGTGTGTGTGTGTGTGTGTGTGTGTGAGAGAGAGTGTTTTATCTTTTTTTTTAGGGAGGGGTGATTGGTATTTTTTGGTAAAAAGTGAAATTGTTTTAATATTATGCATATACCTTTTTTAAAAAGTGGAAATGTAGATATTTCTACATAGGTATGTATAGATAAATATAGAGAAAAATATAGATACACTACCCTGACATATGCATCAGGATATATTCCTCTACCCTGACTGTGCTGCAAATATCCTGTGTGATTTCCAGTCCCAACTCCTGCATCTCATCTCAGGTTGAGATCCTTTATAATATGACTTAGTCTTCAAAATGCAAACATTTTTGCACTTATTATGTCTTTGCCACAATTTCTCAGGAGTTGAAAGGAACAAATAGAACAAATTCTCCTCTCAGAGAAATGTGGCGTTCTAGAACAGTCTCTGCGTTTGTCTTACTCAGTGTCCCTGGGTAAACGACAAGTTTCCCAAGATATCAGTTTTCCTATGTACAAAATAAAGATGAAAATTATACTTTCCTTTGGGGACAGATAAATTTAGTAGATAGAACTATAAGAATCCATAATAAGCATCCACTAAATATTACCTGCTACTCAAATTGGAAAACAATCATTTCTCTGACCTCCAAGAAGAACCAAGTCTGTAAATATAACAACCATAGCTCTGTAAATCCATGGTAAATCAATGAAAATAAATCCATACGTAAAGAAATAGTAGAACAGACTACGTGATCAGAACTGAGTAGTCAGTCATTACCACATAGGTCAAAGCTCAGAAAGACACTAGCTTGTGTAATTTCAGTAGATCCCAGAACTTTCTGTAATTAAGAGAAATCTAAAATTCTCTTATTGGAATAAGTGGCAATTCTAACAAGTGGTCACAAGCCTGGGGTAGCCCCACAGTTCTGGGGAGGAGGCTCCCTCTTCTGTAGTGGTGTGAGGGGCCCACCAGCCTCATGGCACAGACGTGGCAAGAACACATTTATGTATTCAGTTCTGGCCCTCAGGCCAGAAGCAGAGGCTGCCAGTTGTGCTGCACTGTACTTAATTAAGTCGAAGTTTTATGAGGTGGATGGCAATACCCCAAGGGCCAACTCAAGGCCACAGGATTTATTGAGCTCTAACTGCAAGCTGACAACCTCCAGCATGCACACAACAAAGTCCCCATTACAGGGAAGTTAATGTTGCAAGGGAATTCTTTCGAGGCAAAATGAGGGACCCATTCTCTACTTGGGGTCACTGCTTCGTGACACCAGCTTCGTGACACCAGCACTTCCAGCAGGAGCTTGGAGGTGCAGCGCAGCAGGAGACATTCAGAAGAAAAAGGTGGTGAGCAAGGGTCCAGAAGCATGGGTCGGGCTACAATGATCAAAAGCAGCAGAGAGCTGACTGTGGAAGATGAGGACCTCTTAATCAAGAACACCAAGAACAATGAGGTTTAAGTTCCTCCATTTCTGGGAGCATACAGGCCAGGAAGGAGTGTGATCAAGTTTGGTTCAGAAGGAAAGGACTAGAGTTGATCACCTCTCAAATCATTACCACAATTCCACTCTTCCCTCAGCTGGTCTACAAAAGGAACTGGGAATGGGAATGTTATCAGGTGAAGAGGGAACTTCATGTGTTCGATTGTAATGTTAAGATATACAACATGCTTTATTGAAATACATTGTAAACTTGAAGCCCATAAGCTCTAACCCTCTCTGAGTCAGAAAGTCTATGGGGATTTGGGAGCACCTACCTACCTTCTAAGATCACATTCTTCATGTCATGTGTCATCTCTCCGCAAGACCACGGGAAGTAAGGTTAAACTTGAAATGAGTTTCTGTTTCCTGGGCTCTGTTTCCTTAATATTTATTAAGGTTAGAAGGTGGCATGTTTTGTTCTTATTCATCCATGACATGCAATTGACTCAAAGTGCCTCAAAGTCCCAGCATGACAGTGTGAGGAGAAAGCTTCCTTAAAAAGCTCAGATATGTAAGCCAATGTGTGAGGATAGAGACCTGAGACCTGATTAACATGGAGTTTGGCATCCATGCATCCTAATTCCCCAAAGCAGATCACTGTATCTTCTTGTCCTAGGTAGCCATCAATATGACCCCTGTCCTTCTGAAGAACATGCCCATTTAGTCAAAACCCTTGTGATGTCCTTAGAGTTGTAGACAAACTTAGAGTTCTAATCACTTCTCATCCTTCCAGAAAGGTCCCAACCATTGTCACAAAGCCAATGCCCTCTCCTGGCCTCAGTTTCCAAGGTGAGTGATCAACAGCTCAAGGTGCCCCTAGAGTCTGACATCAAGTCAATCTCCACCCCCTGGGCATAGCTGGCACCCCCTGCATTTGGTGGTCATGCATTGCTGCCTTACAAGGGTCCATCATGGCCCCCAAGGTCCATCTCCTTGGGTAATATCATCATACACAAATGTCTGCAAATTCACAGTGTGAACATCAACATTTTGCTCTTTCCCAGTCCAACAAAAGAGCACTTTTGATATTTGTAATCACTCCTAACTACTCCATTTAGTTGTCATGGCATTCAGATCCTCTGGGTTCCCAAAATACTTCAGACACCAAGAAGAGAGATTTTAGGAATCAAGCTTCCCAGAAATGCTGAAGAACAGAAACTGCTATAGGAGAGGAGAGTTGGGTATGCTTGACCCTTGCAGAGTCTCTCTACCATATGAGAGCTGAGTACTGAGCAGACACACCTTCACAGCTATCAGCAAAAGTACCAGCTCTTTTCTGATGCCTCTCTGGCATGAGAGCTATACAGGGCACATGCTCATCAGTCTCTCCTATGTGGCAGGAACCTATGTGGTTGTCTCCTGCCACCTCTAGCAGGTTGACCCAGGATGGGGACCAGGATTCCCAAGTGTCACCTCTTCCTCAGTCTTTATCATTCTGAGACAGTGGGTAGTTCCAGGTCTGGGAAATAACTGTAATCGTATTTGGAAACCAATTCTGTGCCTTTGGGCATGTTAATTTCACCAAACACTCAAAAATAGAAAATAATATTAGGTAGTCAGAATGAACTGCCATGAGATGAAGAGTCACAGACATTCAGGAACTTATAGAACAAAAGAGTCAATGGTTATCCCATATAATAGTTTCAATGGAGGGTTCCAGTTTGGCAGGGAGTTCTGTCCATGCCTTTCAGGAGCCCAGGCTGGATCTCCCATCTTTTCTGATAGCTTTCTCCTAGATCACCATGCCCAACTGGAAGTGATACACATGATTTCTAGTCACTCTCTATGGAAAGAAATGGGTTACATTGACCCACGTACCCCCAAGGAGGGCCGGAAGAGGGAGTGCCTGCCTACTTTCTGAATTCCAGCTAGAATTTATTTCTGGGGATGAAAGGTAGCATGAATTTGGCTTATGATTGGTGCTCTCCATCAAAATGGCACCAACTTTTTAGGATTGCTGCAATCCAACAAATGGTAACCTTTTCTATTTCTCTTGCTTTTGTCTGGTCTTCCATCTATAAATAGCATCTGTAGGTTGATAATTTCCAGAATACTATTTCCAACTCTGCCTCCAAGTTTCAGATCCAAATAGTCAAGCAATTTTTGTCACATCCCTTTGGATATTTATTAAATATCCCAAAATTCTGATACCAATTCCAATTCTAGTTCCAGTGTGTGTGTTTTTTTTTTTAAATCAACCAAGTTATTCTCTCACATAGATTGTGTATGTGTCCCAGAATTCAATCAGTGCTGACTCTACACAGATGCAACATTGGGAGCACCTACCTTCCAAATCCTTGGATTTGGAAGTGAAAGTGGGTAAAAGGAAGACTTTCTGACTTTAACTGTTTACACCTATCTGCCTGCTTTTTTCTACAAAGCATGCTACACACTCTTCATTAGCATTTTCACTGATCACCTTTACCATTGATATGCAAACATCAGCTACCAGCTTCTCTCTGCTTTCTTTTCCTCTTTCAGACCTAAAAAGAAAAACTTTAAAACACAGTTTAAACTTTCCACTCATGGGTTCTTACCACCATCCCCAGCCTTCTCAACCAAAATACCAAACCAATGCAAGACTATCAGTGCAGACTAATTTATTTCTAACAAAGTGATTTCTAATTATCCTAATAATTACAAAAGAAACATGTAAGACTCAGAATACTTCAACATTGTCCAAAATCTTTCTCAGCATTGTCCAAATTCCTTTTCCAGATTGCCCAGAAATCCTCAGTCTCTCATTTCTGATCATCTCACCAATGTCCAGTCAGAGTCCATCTCCAGACGCTTGAAGACATGTTCCTTTGGTTGCTCCCTTGACTTGCTCCTCCTTGTCTTCCACGTTGTCTTCTCCTTGTCACCTTCAGGTAGCAGGAACTCCATGGTGCCGAACCAGCAAAGTTCACTTTCTTCTCAGGCCTAACTTTTGCATGGCCTCTTCAGACACAAGTCAAACTCAGCAAAACAAACTCCAACACGGAGTTCAAATCTGCAAACTCCTTAACTGCATTCAGCACACATGCTGCCAGCCTGGGCCAGCCAAGGGTTGCAGGCCCTCGGTGGCCACATGGCCAAGCTCACATGGCTCACATCTTTACAAGATGGCCGATTCCCATCTCTCCACCATTGAACCTCTCTCTCTATCCCCTCTCCATATTGGAATCCCAATCCAATCCTTCTCTTTGTTTCCACACCCTTTATATACCCTGATTTCCCACCTTCCAGGAAATCTGTTTCACCTTGACCATTTCACTTCTTTCTCCCCCTGCATCTCCCTGAAGGGAAATTCCAACTAAGGTCATTCTCACATTTTAGCATCTGTCCTTGAAGTCTGCAATCTTAAACAGGAGACAATGGGGGGGGGGCACACCCTATCAGAAGGATTTGGAAGGGAGGTAGGTGGGAGAAAAAAGAGAAACAAGTTTTCCCTCTGTAATATAACTTACAAGCTGGTTCCTGGAAGGGTGGGAAAAAAATAAGAGAATATATAAGGAGAATTGAAACAAAGAAGGACATCAGCCATACTGGGATCAATCATTTTTGGGGAGCAATCAATTTTGGGATTAGCATGCTGGAGAGAAGGACAATGTAGTTCTGGCCACATGGCTGAGGTGGGCAGCCCGGCTATAGGCCCAAGCCTGTGGACTCGTGGCTTTAGCATGGTTAAGCCAAGTGTGCGTGTTAAAGTCAGCTTGAGGAGGCCTTGGTGAATGTGCTATTGGTTCCTATTCGTCAACGTTTCTTTTTACCACCTAGAGTGAAGAGGACACAGCAAGAAGCAGACAGTACCATCTTCGTCTACCTGCTTGGATGGAACATGCCAAGAAGAAGGAAGGATGTTTGTTTGGAGCACGCTGTGATGAACTCTAAATAATTGGACATTGGTGATGATAGGGTGGGCTACCCCGCCCTGGGTGTCATTGTCTCCTGTTTAAGATTGCAGATTTCAAGGGAGGTATGCTAAAATGTGAGAATGGCCTCAATTAGAATTTCCTTTCAGAAAGAGACAAGGGGAAGGAAGGAAACTGTTTTTTTTCTTTGTCAGGAGCTGTTCCTGGAAGGCAGGAAAACAGAAAGAGAAAGAAAAAAAAGGAGGAAAATGTGGGAAAGGAGATTGAGATTCAGGTTTGGTTTCAGCTATTTTGTAGGATGGAGATATGAACCATGTGAGCTGGGCCATGTGTGGCCAAGCCTTGGGGCCTGCAGCCTCTGGCTGACCCAGGCTAGCCGCATGTGTGCTAAAGGCAGTAAAGAAGTTTGCAGATTTGAACTCCGTGTTGGAGTTTGTGTTGCTGAGTTTGACATGTCTGCGAGAGGCCGTGCAAAAGTTAGACCTGAAAAGAAAGTGAACTTTGCTGAGTCCGGTACCATGAAGTTTTTTCTACTACCTAGAGGACAAGGAGAAGACAGCATGGAAGACAAGGAGGAGCACGCCAAAGGAGCAGCCAAAGGAAGATGTCTTTCAGCATCTGGAGATGAACTGACTGACTAGACATTGGTGAGATGATCAGGACTGAGGATTTTTGGGCAATCTGGGAAAGGACTTTGGACGATGTTGAGAAAGGTTTTGGACAATGTTAAAGTAATCTGAATCTTACACGTTTCTTTTATAGTAATTAGCAAATCACTTTGCTAGAAATAAATTAGTCTGCACTGATAGTCTTGTTTTGACTTGGAATTTTGGTTGAGAAGGCTTGGAATGGTGGAAAGAAACCACGAACTCTGAAAGGGTAAAATGAGGCAAACTAGTCTAAAGTGCAAACTGTAGTTTTTAAGTTTTTTTCTTCTGCAGTTTTTGGAGCTGGGAGCTGAGAAGCAGCTGGCTGGCTTTTGTATATCAGTAAGTGGTCAGTGAAAATACTAATGAACAGTTTGTAGCCTGCTTCCTAGGGAGAGAAGGAGGCAGAGAAGTGTTTCTAGTTAAAGTCAAAAAATCTTACTCTTTTCGCATTGTTTCAGTGAGATGATCAGGACTAAGAGACTAAGGTTTCTGGACTGTGTAGAAATGATAGGGGCTTTTCTAATATGTTTCTTTTCGTAGTAATTAGGAAATCACTTCATTAGAAATAAACAGTCTTTTTTAATTTAAGAATCTATTCTGGCTTTGAAAATAAAGGTAAGGAAGTTGTGGATGACAAGAACTCACAAGTTTGAATGTCTTCAGGCTGCAGTTGTGAAAGTTACATTTGAGACCAAGGGGCTGTGAGTTCAAAATGCAGTTCTAATTTTCTTTTTTCCTGCAATCAGGCTGGGAAAGAGAGAGCTGAAAGAAGCTGGTAGGTGACATTTGCATAACAATAGTAGGTAGTCTGTGAAAATGCAAGGTGTTAGTCTGTCTGGGAGAAGCAGGCAGAGGTGATTTAAGTTTTAAGTTAGGAAAGTCTCTCTCACTCCCGATATCAGAGTCAAATATATTTGTCTCTGTGTGTGGCTCAGTTTATTTAGGAAAATGTCTTCAAAATTCATCTTGAATGTAACAAGATCCTATCCTTTTGAAAGCTGAATAGTATTCCTTGTGTACCTATGCCACATTTTATTTACCTATTCATTTGTTGATCCATTGAGGTGAGAGTCAATTATTTCTACCTTTTCACAATTTGTGAACATTGCTGTTACACACATCTGCAAATATCTCTTGGAGAGTCTGCTTTCAAGTCATAAGATATAAATGCCTAGAAGTGGAATTGTGGATTATATGGCAATTCTATGTTTACTTTTTTGAAAAATCTCCATACTGTTTTCCATATTGGCTGTACCATTGTACATTCCCATCAGCAATGAATGAGGGTTTCAATTTCTCCACACCCTCACCAACACTTGTTATTGTCTGTTTTCCTTTTAATAAAAACTACCCTCCAGGGTAAAAAGTGGTATCTTGTTGGGGTTTTAATTTGATGACTGGTGGTGAGAACCTTCCCATATGTTTTTTGGCCATCTATGGATCTTCTTTGGAGAAAGATCTGTTCTAGTCCTGTAACCACTTTTTTTTAATTGACAATTTTTTTTCCCTTGTTGAGTTCTAGGCTATCTTTGAAAACACAAATCATGTCATCTCCTACTTCATTCAACCCATAATAACAGGCTTTCAACTTTATTTCGAATAAACTCCAAAATCCTCTGGTCGCTCGCTGACTACCTCCAAGCCATCTCCCACCACTTTCCTGCTGGCTCACCAGCAACCCCCTAGAGTCTTTCTGTTCCACAAACACATCAAACTCTTTCCCAGATTTCTTTCCAAAAGAGCTTCCTCCTGCCCTTCCCGTCTCAGCCAAGATGCCTCCCCTGATGCCTTCAACTTGGGTTATTCTCAATGCATCATCTTGTTTATTACAATCTGAAATTGTCTTGCTTGTTTATTTTGCTTTTTCATCTATCTGCCTCTTCACCTCATTTCCTTAATGCGGGGATCTTGCCTTTGCTGCCCATGATATCTTTAGCATCTAGCTGGCGCCAGACTCACCACGAGCTGCAATAATGAATGCTAATGTTAAATGAATGAATAAATCTTCTATTTCTCTCCTGCTGGGACAGCCACCATTTCCACCACTAGCATTTCTACTATAGGCACCCCATGGAGATGTTGTGGGTTTGGTTCCAGACGGACACAATAAAGCAAATATTGCAATAAAACGAGTCATGTGAATTTTTTTGTTTCCCAGTACTTATGAAATTAATGTTTACACTGTTATGTGGTCTATTCAGTGTGCAACATCATTGCATCTAATAAAACCATGTGACACACCCTAATTAAATGTGAAACAGAGACATGAAGTGATGTCATTGAAAAAAATGGTGTGATAGACTAAATCAACACAGGGTTGTCCAAGCTTTCAGTTGTGCAAAAATGTTCATTTGTGTAAAAAATGCAATATCTGAAAAACACAGTAGAGTGAAACTCAATGAAAAGACACATGTCTGCATTTACTGAGAATCTACTATATGCTAGGCACTATGCTGGACACCTTAAATTTATTTTATTTTCTTAATTTTATTTATTTTTATTCTTTAATTTACAACCTTGGTAAATGGTTTTTGGGATACCTCTCCCTCCCTCTGATACCCCCTCCATTTACTCAAACCCTTCTCTTTGTTAGTCTGTGTTAGTCCATTGGTCTCTTTCATTCCTGTGGCAGTGTCTTTTCACCAGGTGAGGGACTATGTTCTTGGGATCAGGCGAAACGAGCTGTTAAGTTTTCAGTGTTAACCTTGTGTTGGACAGCCAGTGTATATTTATTTGTGGTCTGTCCATGTTTTCTCATTGCAGGCTGTCTCCTCCAATCCCTTCTCTGTGTTGCTTTGCTGTTTTACCTTATGATTCTGGTGTCTGGTTTAGGGGGCCTCACCCCCAGCCAATGTTGGTAAAGAAGTCTCTCTGTGGATATAGGCATTTGTGAATGACCATTGTAGATCAACTCCTCAGTTTGTAGCTTTGCTGTGGGGCCAATGCCCACACTCTTTGGTCTTCCTCTCCTGTGGTGGGGGAAGAGACACTTTGCTTTCCTAGATGGTATCTCAAAAATGAGGTCTTGGTTCTTCTAGACCTGGTGAATGCATAGTTGTGTATGTGACATCATGTTTCCACAGGTGTTTCTCTAGTCTCGCATGCACTGGTTCTCTCGATATTCCATCTCCAGTGGACACTTTAAATTTATTACCACTCTTACTAGCATGGAATTGAGAGGTACACTATGACCAGTCCCTGGGACTTGCATTCTCTAAAGAGATTCAGTGATCCATGTACACAAAGGCAAGTAGTTCTTAGTGTGAAAGATCTTTAATGGAATTATTGAATTCTCACCTAGGCATCGCTAATCAAGTTACTGGACAGTGTAGATTCTCCCCTTCCTTCCTGGTGGTCAGGCTGTTTGGCATCACTTCTCCTTTTCCCCTACATACCTCTTTAAATTCTCTCTTTTCCTACTTGAGTTCTGCCTCCTCCTCTTAAAAGTCCAGAGGCTCCCTCTCAAGGAAACATGTGTGCTACTTTCTTGGAGCCCTTGGAGCCCTGATAGCCATATACAACTGACCTGGCACCTCCCCATTCTGCTGACTTGCCTCATGGGTTAGTTCCAGCCACCTGACTCCAGCCACCGCTCTGGAAAGAGAAGGAATCTCTTGCTCCAAAGTCAAATGGAGACTAAAAAGAAGAAGTAAGAGAGACAAGATTGGCCTGGCGGACTTCTCCAGGTAAGCCATAGAGTACTTAAACCTCTTTCGTGATGTCATACAAGGAATATCACTCAACCAGAAAGGGGGAAAAGCTGACACATGCTCCAATCTTGCAGACATTAGGCTCAGTGAACTAAGCCAGTCATAAAAGGACAGTGTTGTAGATGCCACTCATACAAGGCCTGAGAGCAGTCACACTCACTACAAGAGTATTAGTGTTCAGTGAGGACAAGGGGCTTAGTTTGAGAAGATGAAAATGTTCTGGAAAGAGATGGGGTGGGATGATGGTTGCACAATTAGAGTGGACTTCATTCCACAGAAATGGGCACTTAAAATAGGTCAAAAAATAGTCAATTTTATGGTGTTTTATTTTAACATACAAATATCGATACAGGGGGAATGAGGAAGGGGAGAAAAAGGGGGATGGAGAGAGAATGAGAGAGAATTATTGACATCTCAAAGATTGAGCCACGACACATGAAAAATTGCTCAATGTCACTAGCAATTAGGGAAATGAACATCAAAACCACAATGAGATATACCACCTTACACCAGTGAGAATGGCTCACATCAAAAAAACAGGCAACAACAAATGGTGGCTTGGATGTGGAGAGAAAGGAACACTCTTACACGGCTGGTGGGGATGTAAACTGGTCCAGCCACTATGGAAAGCTGTGTGGAGGCCCCTCAAACGAATGAAAATGGAACTACCATTTGACCCAGCAATTGCTCTTCTGGGAATCTACCCAAAGGACACCTCAGTATGGGTACAAAGAGACACCTGTGCCCGGATGTTTATTGCAGCACTATTTATAATTGCAAGGACATGGAAACAACCCAAAGGTCCCAAAACAGATGAATGGAAGAAAAAGATGTGGTATATATACATAATGGAATTTTACTCATCAATTAAAAATGACAAATTAGATGAATTTATGATAACATGCACGCATCTAGAAGAAATCATATTAGCAGAAACAAGTCAAAAAGATAAAGATAGACACAAAATGGATTCACTACTATGTGGGACTTGGGAAAGATAAACAAAAAGCTATGAAGAAAAGTAAAAAAAAAAGAGCTAACAACCAAATTGAAGGACACAACTCGGGGCGGGGGAGCGGGACAGAGGGGAAAGGGTGGAGGGGGGTGAATCCTGGGGATTACAAGGATGTGAAATTTATATATAAATAAATTATTTGCTTATATATAAAAAAAAGATTGAGCCAAGAGTTTTAAAGCCAGCCTTTTGTCTGGCCCCTCAAACCTGACCTTCTAACACCCCCTCTGGGGGCCACCAGTACCCCCCTGCAGGGACCAGAGGCTCAACCCTTTGCACTGGAAACCTGCTGCCCACACACAGCCAGGGCACAGGCAGTGTGACCAACTCAGTCAGCCCCACGATCCTCTGGGGAGCAAGGAGTCTCCCAAATGAAGTGTGTTCTTTGCCAAGACTGCAACCTCTGAGTGGCTCTGCACCTTTTCTTTCCCTGGTGCCCCATGTTCTGGTAGCATGAATAGGCTCACCAGTCTGAGCGCACAGGGAGAAGAGGAGAAGGTCACCTTTTCTCCTTAATGGGCTCATTTGGGACCCTGAATCCTCCTTCTCCTCTCTACTGTCCCAGGCCCATTTCTCTATCTATCTCAGGTTTAATTGGTTGCTGCTGGAAACGTCCAGGGTGTTCATGTGAAAGAGCTCTCTGTCTCTGTCTAGTCTCTGTCCCACCTCCCCCATTTGCCCAGGCGCATCATTTTCCGGGGTGACCTGGAGAAGTGCGTGGTCCTTAGGGAAATCCAGCAGATAAGCGTTACCACCTCCCGGCACTGAGTGACCAGAGAAAGCTCTTTCTCCAGAAAATGTGTTTAAAGCCACACCAGCTTGCTAAATCTTACCAGCGGATGTGAAAATCCCTACTCTCCGTACTCCCAGTACCTTTTTCCTCTCACTTGCTGGGAGTTCAAAGACTCTCTCCTCTGTGGAGAGTAAAATAAGGAAAACTCAGAGGCTCTAGGCCCAACCAAGCCAAAAGCCAAAAGACCCAAGTTAGGAGCAGTCACAAAAGCAGGGGCACGCTGTAACCCCAGGAACGCTAGAGGGCGCCAAAGAGAAGCGCCCCCTTTCAACCAACCCCTCGTCCTGGACCTTCTGAGGCTGGGACTGGCAGAGCAGGAACCTCAAAAACGCGTGTGATTTCAAATCGTAGGTGTGAACGTTGCTGAGACAGCAGATCTTTAAGTTAGGGGCTCAAGAAAAAAAGCGTGTGACCATGAAGGATGCTAACTCAAGAGCCTTGGGGCTGGGAGTGGGGGGGGGGGCTGCTCAGGGGCCAGAGGAAGGCCAGCCCTGCCTACAGCCTCCACAGGGGTCGTGCGGCCCCAGGGCTATCCATAACCCCCCCTCTTCCTGGGTTTGGCTGGGTGAAGGAGCCGGCCCAGTTCACGGACACCTCGCTTGCTGCTCCTCAGGTCACGGAGCCGCAGCCCTGCTTCATAAGGCCGTGGTTTATGAGGTGCACGTGAGCTCCAGATTTACGGAACCCTCCTCCCTCTGACCCTGGCCCGCCAACTCTTCCAGAGGTGCCCCCGCTCTGGAGACAGACACCCCAAGGCCTTTCCTGCCTCAC
>PVHY01007382.1:0-67750 GCA_004024945.1 Uropsilus gracilis
CTGATACTAGAAGCCACTATTCACATCTACTCAACCCTGTGTTGCTAAAGGAGAGAAGGCAGACTAGCATATTTGGGGTTTGAACCTGTGCTTTCCTTTCTTTTCTGCCTATATATTCCTAAAGTTATTTCCTCTGTCTCATGGTTTACCCACTGGTCTGGCCTCTCTCTGAAGTTTAGGGAATTAGTAAAAACAAACAAACAGACAGAAAAATTTAAAACTGCCAAAAATATAGAACTGAGGCATGGAGTGAGAGAAGGGGAGGACACAAAAGACTGAGCTGGTTTACAGATATATATATATGTGCAATCAATAAAAAATAAAAAAGAGAAAAATGAATCCCATTTTAGAGAAAGGTAAAAAATTGGTCAACTTACGACTATTTAGAGATGAATCTGGGAAGGCCAGGCACAGTGACTCGTGTCTATAAGCTTCAGCCTATGAAGCAGCCGGGGCTAGGGATCCTGGTTTGAGTCCCACTCGGGGCAACACAGCGAGACCTAGTTCCAAAAAAATACAGCTGGGTGTGGTGGCGTGTGCCTGTAATCTCAGCTACCTGGGAAGCTGAGGCTGAGGATTGCTTGAGTCTCTGGTACCCTGGGCAACGTGAGCCTGTGGTTCCATGGGCAAAAAAAAGAAAAAAGAGAGATGGATCTGGAACTCAAGCTCAGGTTTATTTGACATCCAAATTTGGGTGTAGGTTGCCCCCATGGTAGATTAATTGGTAATTAATAATGTTTGGATTAATGAAAGAAAGAGCATATGAACTAGTCTGGAGTCTAAGCCAACCCATTAATCAACAAAGGAGACATGGAAAAGAGAAAACTTCTATCTAAGCCCTTTCTTACAATACATTTCCTTATCACACAAGTTTTGTCAAAATATCAGCTTTATTTTATGGCTGAACCCTTATACTTGTAATGAGTATAGTAGTTTCTGTGCTTTTTGAGCTGAATTTACCCTTGGAAGTTCTGACCACATTTACCTTTATCTCTGTGCCTGATTTATGCAGTGTGCCCTAAATTAAATTCTTTTCCTTTCCTTTTAAACCACTCTCAGTCACTGACTTTTTCTAATTGTTTCAGTTACCAAGCTTGAAATCCTGCCTTATTTTGCAGCCTTCTACCTTCTGTGTGCCCAATATGTCAATCATTTGCTAAATCCTGATGAGATACTGAGTCTATTCTGAATGGTGTGTTGTCCCTAACTTTCCATTCTGTTTGTCTCTTCCCTCATATTTCTTCCCAAAGAAAGACCATTTTTCATCTTATCACCTCCCCTTATTTATTGAAGCTTAATACATTTTTGGCTGAAGATGTACTTTCTATAAAGTGCATTTCAGAGGGACATAAGTGGTGACTCCTCAAGCTCCCACTTAGAGTCTGTCCTCAGGGAGAGCTTAATGGGTGAATAGACCCTCATTTTAATGTTAAAGAAAGCATTTTTTTATTCCTTATTGAAATTTCACATAACATTTTGATCAAACTAATGGGTTCATGATTTATAGTTTCAAAACCATTTTTCTCCCAACAAAACTGAGTCCACTGCTATTTCTAGGTCATACTTCAAGCTGTTCTATCTCTGGGTACTTGTGCTCCTGTTTCTTACTATAGCCCAATCAAGTGAATCATAAAAATATGGTCTTACTGTGGAGAAAGTTATCAAAACAAGTTAGGCGTGTGCTGTGCAAAGAGGACATTTCACCTAGAGAAATTTCTTCTGTTAATGTCCCTTCATCTCCTCATGTGTGTGCTATTGTTGTGCCCTATTCTTAGAATTCTCAGCCTTTCATCACCACACAGCCAGAGAGGCCTGTCCTTCATGACCCAGCTAAAATCCCTTCCCACAGCAAGAATTCTAAAGTCACAGCTGATTGTAATCTCTCTTCCTTAGCTCTGTCTTTTTATTAATTCACTTAGCACTTCCCACAATTGGTGACCTGCCTAGTTACTAATGCTCAAGTCTCCTTACCCCCACAATACTGTGACCACTGAAAGACCTGATGATCTGATTTTAAGTTTGTATATTCTTGGCTGGTTGTTATGGCTGCCTTTAAATTGGCTAATTTAGATAGTCATTTTCTCACTTATTATAGCTATAAAGGCTTGACAGACTATATCAATTGTGACACATAATATGGGTAAAATAGTACATTTCAACCTTCTGATATTCTTGCAGCAGTTAATTTAATTCCTTTTGGCTTCAGGAACAACCTTTTGCAGTCATTCAGAGGCCATAAATGTCTCTTTTCTGCCAGTTATAGTTATAGAATGGTCAGCAAGGAGAATTCTTGCTTACTGGTGTTGAAGATATGAGCATGATTTTTAGTCTCTTCAATATTGATATAAGCTTCCTTATAGAAACAGTGATTCATACTTCATTCTAAGCATGAAGCATGCAGTCTCTATTTTTCTTTAAAGATTTACATGCAATTGTATATACTACATTGTTTTTGCCAGGCACAGTTTTTCCCTTCATTCTGTGAATGTTTTAGAAATATATAATATGTAATATATGATGTATATATTAGAAAGTCTTACTTTCTATTTGAAGGAAGAAACCCAATAAGCATGTGGTGTTCTTGTTAGTATCTGTGGGACAGAGGTTTTGTTCATCTTTTTAACAAAGCAAACACAACGTTTTGGTTTATGGTAATTGAATATAATATTAGCAACAGAAAATGGATGGCATTGATTCCTGAAACTAATGATAGAAATTTAACTCCAGACTGAGATGTTAACTGAAATAGCTAAAAGAACAAATATTCTAGTCAGCAAATGTAATCATTCAAGAAAAGATATTAAAGATCCACTGTTTCAGTGGTATCTACTTACACAGAGAAGTGATTTTAGTTAAGGAGCATCTTGCATTTGCCTTTGGTTTTTTTTATCTGCCATGGCTTAGAAGTCAGCCAGTGGATATTGATTGCACGTCTACCAAGTGTAGAGCAATGGGCAAACCCATGATGACCTTCACATGAGCTGCAAATCATACTAGACCGAGTCACTTAGAAACAGAATATGTGTTTATTCAGAAGGATTTTAGTAAATTTGGCCAGAACTTCCAAGGGTAAATTCAGCTCAAAAAGCACAGAAGCTACCATTTTCAGTATAAGAGCCCATCCTTGAAATAAAGTCACAGTATTGACAAAATAATAATATATAATATATAATAATGACATGTATTGGTAAAAGAACTTAGGTAAAAGTTTTCTCTTTTCCTACCCCTTTATTGTTGACTGACTGATTCTTTCAAATGCCAACCTATATAGTCACACATTCCTTTATTCATTTAGTCAACCTTTATTAATTAACTACAAATTAATCTACACTAAGGACAAATTGCATCAATAAAAGGACACAGATCTGGATGTCAGAAAAACCTGGCTTTAATTTCTAGGTTCAGTTCTGTAAACAATTGTAACAAGTATTTAACTATTGTAGAATGGGATTTCATTCTAGACCTAAGAGGGAGACCAGCAGGATTGTAAAACCATGAGATAAAGGAGATAATTTAGGGAACATATAAACATTTTTTAACATGTTCAGCACTGGCCTTGACATGCTCAGCACTGTTTAGACTCTACTTGGAAGGCCAATATAAAAAAGAACAGAAATTACTAAACTGTGTCCCTTTGAAGAAAAACATTTAAAATTTAATTCAACGCACATTTCTCAAGTGTTTATTGTGTGCTAGTTGAGAGAGTGCTGGGTGACAATTCACAATATGCCACAGTATCCTAAGTTCTCTGAGGACCAGTTCTTTTAGGCTTAATTGGCCTAAATGTAGAACAGATATGAGTGCATATAAAAAAAAGAAAGTAAAAGAAAAGAAAACTTTAAAAAAGACATGCATAGTTCAGGAATATTGAAAAAATGTATAAATGGTGGCAAAATGTATTTTTCATCTTACTGAAGAGGAAGACACTTGAATGCTTGAATCTTTACAGGGTAGGACAGACTGCATGTTTAAAGATGAGAATTATCTTGTATCACTGTCAGTTGCCTACAATTTGCATAGTCACAATGTAGTAGGATGATGGTCTTCCAGACACGAGTTGCTGCCCTCCTCATTTTTGTTGACAAATTAAAACATTTTCCTTCCTCCTTAAACTTGGTTTCCTTTTATTGACTAAGGGCAATGTGGCTGGTGTTTGGTAACAGAGGTATCAATTAAAGCAGGGAATTCTGAAAGAGAAAATAATGCAGCACAGGAGGGATTTTGGGATCTTGCCCTGACTCTCCAAAACTCCAAGATGCCTGGAGGTTGACTTCCAGTCTCTTGCTATTCCATACCTAACTTGGAAAGAAGAAGCAGCAAAGAGCATCAATGGTTCTGGACCTATTACTGAGTTAGTTCTTGCTGTGGGTCAAAGGTTCACAAAGAGATGTCGATCACATCATTCTGCTTGGTGCTGCTGATTCTGTTGTTGTTTAGTCCAGCAGCTGGTGGAGTCCATTCTGACTTGCAGACTATTGCTTACCTGTAAGCATCTCTGGCTGCCACTATGAGTTGGCTCACCCCCAGTGCTTGATGGCTACCATGCACTCTAAGCCCTTGTTGGCGAGAGGATGCCATCTTGAATTAGTGACTTTTTGTTTGGGACTTCTGAACATAGTGGATGCTACCTGGAGCTAGCCAGTCACTTGTGGCCCTAATAATTCTTTGTTTTCCCTGTTGAAAACCTCCATTATTGTTCCCTGAATCTGAGTGGCCTTGCAATTGTAAGTGTGGGAGCCCACAAACCTGTTCTCTATTGAGTACCATCCATGGATGGTTATAACATCCCAAAAGCCTATTTTCAGTTCAAGTAAATATATTGGACCAAATACTTCTATAATTCTTAATATCTGTGGGTGGTGTATTTTACTTTCATCATTTATTATCTATCTATCTATCTATCTATCTATCTATCTATCTATCTATCTATCTATCTATCTATCTATCTATCTATCTATCTATCTATCTATCTATCATCTATCTATCTATCTAATCTGTTTGCTTTCCTTTCCCAGGGGAGTGCTGTCCCTAGGGAGGAGGGAGTTGCCTGTGCCCGTAGGTGAGGGAAATACTCTGTTTACTTTTGTGGTGCTTAATGTTAGATCCAGTCCAAGCTTTCTGCTACCCATCAATCATCTCATTTATTCTCTTTACAAAGGAGAAATATTTTTATATACATCACAGATGATAAAACTAAACTTCAGAAAGTTTGGTTAACTTGGTGAAGATCATATATAATGAGAGGTTAGAACTCAGTTCTGACTCCAGAGCCTATTTCTTTTGACCATCTCAGTATATAATACAAAGCATTATGAGTTGTTTACACTATATATAATTTTTTGTATTCTTTAGACTGTGTCTAGTGATTTGTATTACTATGTGAAAGACCATTTTTGACAAGTATGATGAACATATGTGAAACTGACACAATGGGAAACAGCACTTAAATATTATTCACAAATAAATGCAAGAAGATTGATCCTTAAACCATAGGGATAGCTTTAGAGATCATGAGAAAGAAACTTTGTACTGCATTTTAGACTGAGAAACATCAATTTGTGACTGGATTCCTTATTTTCCATAATAAACTCATCTTCAGGCAGTGGTTTTTTCATAAGAAATCTCAAAATCCTTAGATGGGCCTTTCTATTCTTCCTCCATGGCCTCAGGTATGTTCCCTATAGTACAATGCTGAGTTTAATTACTCAAACAATGGGGTTCCTCTAATTTCCCTTGGAAGCTAGTTTCCAATCTAATTCTCTTTTATGCTTTGTCGTTTCCCTTGGTGGTCAGCCTACATTTGCCTCTGCTTAATTTTATTTCCTTGGTCTGGTTGCTTTTCACTCTGTTATAATTATCCCCACTAAGCAATATAGCATTATATGCTTGATTTTTTTTCTCCAAATCCATGGGAAAAGGTCATCAGCACTCTGTCATTTGACTGAGCAAGTGCTGTTGCTGTTAGGCCAATCTTACCCTTTCTGCCAGTTTGTTGCTTATCTTCCTTTTTATTTCGTCACTTACTTTTCATTCACAAGTGAAACAAAGATCAAAACTCTGGGCAACACATTCACATACTTTTAGAAATAAGCAAGTGCAAACTTGACAAAATCTCCCAATTATCAAAAATTTTAGTCTTATAATTACCATGTGATAAAACAAACTTTTCTTTCCACTTTCTTTTTTCTCCAGGACTCCTACAGAGGACAGAATTATCTGCTTTAAAATTATTTTTAAAAACATTGCTTTTCTTTCCTTTGCTCAATTTGAAAGTTTTAGGGCAAAGAGACAGTATTGTGTCTAATTTTCTATTTGGCCCCTTTCTGTTTGACCAGAGGTATCACTCAAACCCATTCCTCTGTGGTTTTTTTGTTTGTTTGTTTGTTTGTTTCTTTTTTGTTCTTTTTATCTAATAGGTAGCAATAGTTCTTTTAACTTAATGTGGAAAAAACCCTGCTCTCCATTGATTAGCTTTTCTGAACTCTAGATAGCTTCCTGTCTTCACTTGAGACAAATCTTAGCTACCTGTGCTCTTTCAGCTTCGGTTTTCTCATTTCCCCTGCATGCAAACTTCTGTTCTCCTGTTGATTTAAGAAGAGATTCCCAGACAAATGCCCCCACTCTCAGTGTTGTTAGCACAGGTCCTCCTAATATATTCCCCTGGCATCTGTTCCATTTTATCTCTTATTGGCTTTGGAGCAATAACAACTCCACACAAATCATCGCGATGTAGGTCACTGAATAAAATGTTTTTATCAATGTGGGTGGTGGTCTCTGAGGACGCTCAAGTTCTTGCCACTGGAGCTAAAAAATATGGACTGGAGTGCTATCATTGCCATTAATGTCTTGAGTTACAAAAGAAATCTCCATTTTTTCAGTAGCCCAGTTTCTGTTTAAATGAATGTTATAACATGCCTAATTCATCTATTTAATCCAGGTCAAAATACTTTCTGTTAATGTTATACCACCAGTTGACAGGGTATTTACTGGGGGAAAAACACTAGCCTATTAAAGACAGTCACAATGTCTCAAACAAATCCACAGTTCTTAGATGTTCAAGTTTGCTCATGTACCTAAATCCCAACCTGATTTTAATACATCCTCTATTCACGTGACCCTTGAAGACAAATGGATATGATTCTGATCTTGGTACTTGCTAGAGCAGGATTCTAGTTTTCTCGTCCTCAAATATGGTTCCAACAAAATTGTGTTTTAGTTATTTTATTTTTTAAAGCCATTTGGCTTTTACATTGTTGTATCACTTAAGATGAGACAGATTTTCAACTTCAAATTTCTTGTATTGTGGCTTATGCCTCCGTAGGAAGAACAATGATAATTAGATTTTAAATTTATTTATCAAAGAGCAAATAACCATGCTATGGTAAGTTTATTCAAATACTTTATGTTTATTAGAGAACTGGCAGTTGATAATGTTTTATTTTTTCAATGAATTTAATCTAAAAACATGCCAAAAATTGGCATATAGTGTTGCAGTATTATCATTGTAGTTGACTGTCCCACTCATTTTGTTGTTGTCATAATTAATTTAGTGTTTATCTCAGGTGGATATCTTCCTGTTTTCACATGTGATGGACATTTTCTCCAATATAAGCAAGCCTTTCAATGGAAAGCCTTTTCAGATTTCTTTTGTTAGAAATATAATACTATCCCAGAAGAGTAAGTATATTTGATTTTAATTGCTTGTGTTCTATCTGTTTTGTTGCAATCACAGATGGAAGAAACTTTGGAACATCATTTAATCATTGCTCTGCCTTTAGGCAAAAAAGATCAAAACAATCATTTATTGGAACTATACAGAGATCTGCAAAAAAAGACAGCTCCATTTTCCTTTTGTGAAATTACTGTTTACAGATAAACATCCTAATGCAGTTTTCTTTCTTTTGCAGAAAAGTATGATTTCCTATCATAAAATTAGTTATGCTTATTAAATTGTATTTGTTGTTTTAACTGATATTTCATTATAACCTACTTTTATGCTTTGATTTCTTTGATTTCTTAATTTTGCTTGCTTTTAAATTATCATGATTTTCAAGATATCAGTCCTATTTTAAATTGTACTTATACTGTAATAATAGTTAGTATTTCAGGGTCAAAATCAAGAACCAAATGTATTTTAGGACTCTGCCCTATGAACTATGTGGAATCTATCACATTTTTGCCATTCATATTCCAGAATGTATTCTGCTTGGTCTTTCTTAATTGATCTGGGATTATGATGCTGTTTATTATCATACTCTTTGTGACTGCTTCCTTTGTGTACTATGGATTTAATATGTTCCATATTTCCACCTTCCCATAGTTCTCCCTAATGTCAACTAAATATACTTTCACTAGAGTTAATACATCTAGTAGCCAGTTCTAAGAAATCTCTTAAAGTGCAAAATTTTTGAAGTTGTTTTTAACATTATTATTGTTGAACATTTGACATTGGCAGTTATTAATCATTCTAGAGATACATTTTATCTCCCCTCCCCTTAACAGAGTGATTTTTGACTTTATTTGGGTAACATTTTTGTAAGAGCACTCCTTGCACATTCTATGATAGGAAGTTTTATGCCCTGCTTGATGGTGGAAACAAGAGTTCTGCCCTGCCAAGTGAGACCTCGATGGATAATTCTGCCTGGTAGTGCTTGGTCTTTTATTTCCCCTTGGCCTTGAAACAGTGTATAAAGAAGACTTTTTACCTTGACCTTAAACACATACAGGCCTGCTTCCCTCTCTGAAGCAGGCTACAAACAGGCCATTTACTTTTACCTTGAGGCCTCCATACCTAGGCCTGCTTCTCTCCCTAGGAAGCAGGCTACAAGCAGGCTATTTACCTTCAGCCTTTACCTTAACCTTGAATATCTCTGCCTGCTTCTCTCTACAAAGCAGGATACAAGCAGGCCATTAGCATTTTCACTGTACTGGACCTGCCTACTATTGATATGCAAGCATCAGCTACCAGCTTTTCTCTGCTTTCTTTCCCTTTTTCAGACCTAAAAAGAAAAAATTAAAAACAGTTTAAACTCTTATGGATTCTTTCCACCATCCCCAGCCTTCTCAACCAAAACACCAAACCAATGCAAGACTATCAGTGCAGACTAATTTATTTCTAACAAAGTGATTTTCTAACTATCTGAACTACAAAAGAAACATGTAAGATTCAGATTACTTAAACATTGTCCAAAACCTTTCTTAGCATTGTCCAAAGTCCTTTCCCCAAATTGCCCCAAATTCCTCAGTCTCTCAGCCCTGATCATCTCACCAATGTCCAGTCAGAGTTCATCTCCAGACACTTGAAGGCATGTTCCTTTGGCTGCTCCCTTGGCTTGCTCCTCCTTGTCTTCCACACTGTGTTCTCCTTGTCTTCCAGGTAGCAGGACTCCATAGTGCCGGACCAGCAAATTTCACTTTCTTTTCAGGCCTAACATTTGCATGGCCTCTTCCAGACACCAGTCAAACTCAGCAAAACAAACTCCAACAAGGAGTTCAAATCTGCAAATTTCTTAACTGCATTTAGCACACATGCTGCCAGCCTGGGCCAGTCAAAGGCTATAGGACCCCGGGCCTGGCCAAGTCCACATGGTTCACATCTTTACAAGATGGCCGATTCCCATCTCTTCTCCATTGAACCTCTCTCTCTGTCTGATCTCCATAATGGCCTCTGATTCCATATTCAAATCCCTCTCTTTGTTTGCGCACCCTTTATATACCCTGATTTTCCGACTTCCAGGAAATCCATTTCACCTTGACCATTTTACTTCTTTCTCCCCCTGCATGTCCCTGAAGGGAAATTCCAACTAAGGTCATTCTCATATTTTAGCATCTGTCCTTGAAATCTGCAATCTTAAACAGGAGACAATGGGTTGGAGGTAGCACACCCTATCAGTTTGAGTAGTCTCCTCAAGTGCACATGATAATGACTACTCAGTTGAAGTCTTAAAGGGTGCCTTTTCAATTCTCCAGAGGTCTCTTCATGGCTTTCTCTTCTCTGTTACTTGCATTGCAAATGCTTTTGACATTAGCCTCTGAGTTGAGAATTCAATTTTCTCAAAAGATGTTAAGCTCTGGGTTCACCTTACTTGAGCTAAACTTGAAAATTCTCCAGGTCATAATTTTGTCTCCAGGCAATAGTTCTCAAAGGAATAACTTGATGGTCTCCTCTCTCTCTCAAGTATCAATATCATGCTTACATGTTGTTCACTGTTTAAAATGATCATTTTATAAATTATTACTGTGTCATTAAGGTAAACTCAGTGTTACTCCATCATGGAGAATGAACACATCTTAACTATTAGTATCAGAACTAACTAATCCTACAATATTAGCTCCTAGTCAGAGGGGTTGGAGAAGAGAACTACACTTTTCTTTCTTTGCTCCTTCCTAATGGTTCTATTACCTGCCTTCTTTTTTTATGTGACTGTGGATACTGAAAGTCCTGCACCACTGGATCACTTATGCCTTTCAGGACCCTCTTTCCTGGTACCTAATTCCTGTGGTCAATCTAGATTTCTTTATTTGGAAAACTTAAAAAGACCTCAAATAAAATATTTTTTGAGCATATCATCTCTGAAATTTAAGTTGATTTAATTTTCCCTGTTCAATGAATATAACATTACTTACTAGAATCATCTTTATAGTTAATATTTCATCCTTCATATTCAATTAACTAATTCAATTGTTCACTCAGAAACTGTATATTTATATATTTATACTTATATAGAGTTTGTTGTATATAAAATATTTTTCTAGGCACTGGAGATTTAAACTAAACAAAACAGACACATTTCTGCCCACTTGTCCAAAGTGGTTACTTTTTTATAGGGAAGTAAGCCCATGATGAAACTAATTATATAAAATGTTTGAAGGTAATATATAATATAGAGAAAAACATAAGATAGAGAAGGGGGTAAGTAATGGATATAATCCTTAAATTGTATAATGAGGAAATTTTTATTTAAAAAAATGACATTTGAACAAAGATTGAAAGGAAGTGGGGGCAGGAAGACAGGGGAGTGTGTAAGGGAGTATTCAGGTAGTTAGAATAGCTGGGGGAAAATATCCCAAATAAGCCTACATGTGGGGAACCTGTCATATTCCAAGTGATACTGAGCCATTAACAATCGATAAATAATCTGATAATGAGCTAGCTACTTTTCTTCTCATTAAAGTCTTGCAAAATTTTAGACAGCTAAGTAGCACCTTGATAATGATAGGGGCACCTGGCTCTGGGTGCCATTGTCTCTTGCTCTAGGATTGCAAATTTTAGGAAGGGCATGTTAGACTTGAGAATAGCCTTGATTAAAATATCCCTTCAGAAAGATGCAAGGTAATATGATAAGTAAGGAGCTGTTCCCTGGAAGGCAGGAAACAAAATTGGAACATATAAATATTGGTTGGGGACAAAGAAAGAGGATCAGCCATTTGAGGACCTGAAATTTTAGATTTAGCCATTTCTGGAGGAAAGCTAGAGGCTAGGCTATGAGACAATGAGGAGCTTCAGGCCAGACCTTGGCTGGGTCTGGCAACTCATGGCTTTTAGTAAGCATAAGCTGAGTGTGCCTGCTGAAAGCTAAAGAGGTTGGAGATTTGAACTCTATTGGAGTGTGCCTTGCTGAGTTTGACTTGGGTGTGTCTGGAAGAAGCCGTATTAGCCAAGCTGAGAATAAAATGAACTTTGCTAGTTCCAGTACTATGGAACTTCTTTCTACTACCTGGAGGAGGACAAGGAGAAGACGGAATGAAGGAGCTAGAGCATGCTAAAGGAATATGCCAAAGGAAGATGTCTTTGAGCATGTGGAGATGAACTCTGACTGATTGTATCTTGTTTTAGACAATCCGGGGTAGGGGTGGGGGAGGACTTTGGACAATGTTGAGAAAGGTTTTGGCCAATGTTGAAGTAATTGGAGTTTTTCTAATGTATTTCTTTTTGTAGTAAGTAGGAAATCACTTTGTTTAGTAATAAGCTACTCTGTACTCTAAGAGTCTTGTTTTTGCTTGGGATTTTGGTGAGAAGATTGGGTATGGTGAAAAGAACCTGGAAGTTTGAAAGAGGGTAAGTTGAGGCAAACTAGTGTAAAGTTTAAAATGCAGTTCTGACTTTTTTCTTCCTGCAGTCTGGCTGGAAGAGACAGAATCTGGTAGCTGACTTTTTGCATACCAATAGTAGGTGGTCAGTGAAAATGTTAATAAACTGCTTTGATTCTGCTTCCTTGGGAGAAGCAGGCAGGTGATTCAAATTTGTTAGAATGCCTACCTACCTGATTTGATTGAAGCTGTAAGTCATCAAGCCTCCTTTCTATTTCTCACCCAATTTCACAAACACAACCAGAGACAAACAAGACTGAAGTGGAGGGAGTTAGATGTGGAGGAGGAAGTAATGGAGACTTTTGTTTAAAGACTGGTAGATATCATACGATCTTTGAATAAATGGACTAGGAAGCCTTGTGATTCGTTTGAGGTAAGAAGTACCATTATTGAACTCATATCCTGAAAGAATCACTCTAACACTATTGAGGGTAGAATACCTGTGGTAATACTGGAAACTGGGAAGCAATTTGGTGGGTGCTGTGAATATTAAGGTGAGAGAGTATGGTGTTTTGAACTAAGAAGCTATGGATTGATAAGTTTTCTGGGCTAGTTTGAAGAAAATAAAGAATTTCCTGATGGATATTCGAGAAATGAGAAATTAAGTATCACTCCAAGTTTTATTTTTTGAGCAACTCAAAGAATAGTTTTGTCATTAATGGATATTGGAAAATCATGGGTATAGCATGTGTAAGGTAGAAAATTAGGAATCTGGGGATATGTTAGATATTCAAATGGATACTGAGGAAAGGAAATTGGATAGACAAATCTGGAGTTCAAGAAAGATGTCAGATCAAAAAACTGAAATAAAATGTTTTGAGCAAATTACTTCACACATTTAAGTTGATTTCACTTTCACTAAGAATTTCTTTATTAATAAGTTGATAAAAAGTAATTTTGTGAGACTGGTAATAATTCCAAGGGACTGAGTATAGCTAAAGCAAAGATGAAGTTCTAATACCTAGTTCTGGCAATTCAAATATTAAGAGAACAGGAATAAGAAAACAAACCAACCAAGTCTATGAGAAAGAGATACCAGAGACCTCATTAAAAAAAACATAAGAGGATGATGTCATGGAATCCAGATTATTTCAAGTTTTCTAAGACAAAAGAATAATCAGACAGATTAAGGAAGATGTGAACTGCAAATTGATGTTACAATACAGATAACCTATTTAATTCCTCTCTAACCTATTATTTTAATTGAGGTAACATTGAATTACAACATTGTATATGATTTTTTAGAGGTATAGAACTATATCCCTCAAATGCATATTAGCACACTTCATTCAACAAGATACCCATAGTCCCCCACCAAAGACCATTGTGCTCATTCCCCCACTTCTCTGTCTCCTCCCCATTTGGTAACCTTAATTCTTTCATCAGATTTCTAGGGGTTGCTATTGACTTGGTTTTGTCTGACATTTAGGTTTGTTTCTCTACATTGTACATATATGTGAAACTATTAAGTATTTATCTTTTTTCTTCTGATATATTTTATTTAACATTATGCTCTCCAGTTCTACCTCTGTTGTCACAAATACCAAAAGATTATCTTTAGTAACAAAAAATAATTTTCCATTGTGTATATATATACCACATTGTTCTAATGCACTCATCTGTGTCTGGGTACTTCCATAACTTGGTTATTTTAAATAGTGCTGCAATAAATATAGGAGTTCACATCTTCCTTCAAATTACTTTTTGTATTCTTTGGAAAGATACCTAGAAATGTAGAAATGTAATTCCTTGTTATTACGGTATATCTATTTTTAAAGCTTTGAGAAATCTCCACATTATTTATCATAGGTACTGGAAAAGTCTAAATTTCCAAGAGTGTGTAAGAGTTCCTTTATTTCAATACCCTTGCCAATGCTTGTAGTTTCTGATATTTTTGATATGGGCCATTCTCAAAGATGTTATCTCATTGTGGCTTTGATTTGCGTTACCCTGTTGATATGTAATGCGCTGTCCTGTTAGCCATGTATATGTCTTTTTTGAAGAGATGACTATTTAAATCTTCTGCCCACATATTGATTAGGCTATTTATTTTCTATTTGTTGGGTTATATGGGTTAGTCATAGGTCTTGCCAGATATATGATTTGTACCTCTTGCCAGATGTATGACTTATATATATTTTCTTCCATTCAGTATGGTGTCTTTATGATTTGCTGATAGTTTATTCCTGTGTAGAAGCTTCTTAATTTGATACATTCCATTTATTTATGTATTTTGTTTCTCTTGCTTTTGCCAAGAAGTTCACAAAGAAATATTTGAAGTGAATGTCATGTTTCCTTTTATATATTTTATAGTAATAGGTCTTTCATTCAAGACTTTAATCCATCTGGAGTCAAATTTTGTATATGTTGTGATATTGTGCCCCAGTTTCTTTTTTTCTTTTTCATTTTTGCTTGGAATTGTACAGTTAAAGGGTCTTTCTTTTCTACTATTTATTCTACTCTTGGAAGTTTTATATTACTAAAAATTTTATCATTTCTTTTAGTTTATTGAACTCTCTGACATATGTGTTCAAAGTAATCTCTTTGCCACTCTTTTTCTAAGATGCATGTTGAACATCTCTTTTATTTCTGATTCCTTCTATTAAAGGTCTTTCCCTTAACTTTTTTGTAAGATTAGAGACTTGCCTAATTTTTAAAATATCTTAAAAAAGTACTTCTGGTTTAATGGATCTTTTGAGTTATCTTTTTGACTTCTATTTCATTTATTTTTGTTATATATTTTTTATTATTTCCTTTCTCCTACAAGATTTTTGTTACATTTGTTCATCTTTTTCTAGTTGAAGGTGAGAGGTAAGATTTGAACTTTCCCTGTTTCTGGATGTAGGCTTGTATTGATATGTATTTCCGTTCAGCATTCTTGTTCTTTTCCTTATGTTCTGGTAAACTGTATCTTTAGTTTTATTGACTTCATGATATTTTTAGTTTTTTTCCTTTCTTTGACTTATTGACCTAACAATCATTCTGTAGTTTCTTGCTCATTCTCTCCTTAGAGCTTTCATGCATTCTTTTTGTTATGAATTTCTAGTTTAATACCATAATGATCAGAAAAGATAGTCCATATGACTTTAATCTTCATGATTTAACCAATATGTGTTTTGTCCTGGATATTGTTCTTGCTTTACTTGAGAAGAATGGACAGTCAGTTTTTTGTGTGTTTTTTTTTTTTTTTTGGGGGGGGGGGTAATGTGTGTGTGGGCAGTGCCCTATAAAAATCAATTAAATTAATGTGATCTGATTCTATATTGAAAGATAATATCTCTTATTTGTTTTCTGTGTGGTTGATATGTCCTTTGGTGAAAGTGGGGGTGTTGAAATCTCCCACAAGTTTTTTGTTCTTCTTTGTCTGCTTTCAGATTTAATAATAGCTGCTGTATGTATTTGATGCTCCTTCCTTTGGTGAAGATATATCGATGAGCGAAGACTTCCTCATGTATTATTTCCTTAATCATTATGTACTATCTATTCCTGCCTCTTCTTACCAATTTTAGTTGGAAATCTTTATCTTCTGATATGTTTGACTGTTTCTGACTTTTTTGTGTCCCATCTGCTTTTGCATATTGCTTTTTAATCATTTCTTTGTGCTCTCCTTGAACTCAAATGAATTCTAGAGAAAACAAAGTGTTGTATTTTGTTTTCTAATCCAACCAACTACAATGTGATTTTTGATTGACAGCTTAATTCCATTTAATTGTCGTGATCGTTGATATATGTGGGTCTGCTACTATCATTTTTTTCTCCTCAGCATTTTTGTTCTACCTGTTTCCTTAATCAAATTTACATGACTGTTCTGTTCAGTTTATATAAAAGCACTACCTTCAATATTTCTGAGGGCGTGTAGTGTTTGCAAAACCCTTCAGATGCCTGTTCATTTGGGAAGGTCTTAATTTCTCTTTTAAATCTGAATAGAGTTTTGTAGGCTACAGTATTGTTTTCTTCCACTTTGATTACATCTTTCCATTCTCTCTTTGACATAAGGTTTCCCCTGAGAAGTTACATGTAAGACTGTAGGTAGCTTTATATTTTTTCTGTATCCCCACCCTGTCACCTTCAATATTCTTTATTTGTTTGAAATCTTAGAAGTTTCATGGCTGTGTCTTGGTGTAAGTCTGAGTCGTATTACATTTAGTAACCAAGGGCTTTTTTTTTTTAACTTCATGAGTGTATAAGGTTTTCCTCTATTGTACCTTTGAATAAATTTTGTTTTCTTTTCCCCTTCTAGAATACCCATTATTCTTTGTTACCTATGGTTGTTCAGTAATTCTTGAGGTGTTTCATCATCTTTCCATATTTATATTTAGTTTTTTTCTTTTATTTGGAATCCCTATACATAATCATCTTTGATGTTACTGGACTTGTCTTTTTAGAATATTCTGATTGCTGTCTTTCTCCAGAATTATATTTATCTTATCAGTTGATATGTATCTATGCTGTATCTCTGTCATTTTCTTTTGTAAAGTTTACATTTCTTTCTTTTCATTAACTTTATTCCTCTAAGCATTCAATTTTTTTTTTCTTGTGTATACTTGTATGGTTTTGATTAGCTTTATGTGTTTTGCTCCTTCCTTTGGTGCATATATACTGATGAGTGAAGTTTTCTTCATTTTTTTATTTCTTTGAATTTCTTTATTTTGATGATCTTGATATTTCTTGTATCTGATAGGAAGCAAGGAAGCAAAAACTTTCCATCTCTTTTTCTTTGGATTCTGGTACATTACTTTCTTCACATGGTGAAATGTTCCCTTGAGGATTTAGTGTGAATGTTTTTTGTTTTCTTTTCCTATCTGTCCATTTTCCTGTTTGTAAAGTCACTTTTTAAAAAACATGTGTTTAATAGTAACTTATAGGCCGTAGAACTACTTTTGCTGCATATGGCACTGTGCATTTTTGTTTTAAAAACTTTTTCATTGTTTATATAAATTTATGTATTTGGTATTCTGGGCTTTAGCACCCTGCATATAGATGGGAACTACTCTGCAATTGCTGATTGATGGGGTGGAGGAAACACATGGAATAATCAAGTTACTTGTGAAAATTGATGGGTGTGGACTGACTGTGTTTGTTGTATCACCGATAACTTGTCCTCTTTTCTAGGATTCCAGTCTCTACAGTCTTGTATCGTTAGTATGCCTCACAAGATCAACCTTAATCCCAATGAGTTATAGAGTGAAAATGCAGTTCAGTATACAGTTTCCTGTACAAACACCAGCTCCCCTACACCTACTTTCCCTCAGATAAGGAGGCACTTCCATGCCACTCAGCTTTCCCTTCCCGAAGGCTGCTGGCCAAACAAAGGTGCATAGTTCTAAGTTTTATATGGTAGAAATAGTTCTTTTTCTTTTATCCTCTCCTTTTCATTTCTAAAGTCAGTGTTTATACTTTTTACAAACTCCATGTTTTTATTTATTAACCATGTTTTTTTATTATTTATTAACCATGTTTTTTATTATAATTCCATATAAAATTTCAAACAAGTCTTGTGTTGATATATATGTACATATGAATATATTTATATATACATACACATGCATATATTATATAATATATATTTCACATTGTCACACAAATGATCTTTCTCTTTAATGATCCTGTCACATATTTCATAACACATTGTATTTATTTTTTCATCTCCTTTATTAGACAAGAAATGCCTCAAGGTAAAGACAGATTTTCTCACTATATGTTTAACAAGTGAATAAAGGTCTGAAGAAAAACTCTATTTCTGTGGTCATCATAATACTCTTACTGAACATGTTCACTTAATCCTTCATGAATATTTTTTTAATTTAACATGTCTTTTATCAAATGGTGTTTAATATGAAAATTAAGATTATTAAAACATTATCTGAAATATTCCAAGTACCACTCTGACCATTCTTATTCTTCAGTTTTCTACATATATTTTTTTTCTTTAATCTCACAATGATCATATAAAATCATGTTATCTACACCTGCTTTTTTTCAGGCAAGTAACTTAAGGTTCAGAGAAATTTAATCAATTGGGTAGGGTCATATAGAATTAGTGAATGGTAGTCATGATTTGATAACAAACATTTTGCCACATTAAACTATATTTTAAATAATCATGGATTGGGAACTCTTTGAGTTTTCTGACCACATTCCATATTTTTACCTATACCTCCCTGATTTCTTTTCTAGTCCCACATACTGAGAGAAAAGAAAGGCACATAGGATTCCAGGAAATGCAGAAAATGTAAATGTCTGAATATTACTTTGTTAAATAGCCCAGTCTGTTCTCAGGAGAGTTAAATTTCACAGTGGCTAGCTTCTATATAGTCACAGGCCAGCATATGGAAAAATTGGCAAAAAGCCCAGCATGAGCAGACTCAATCTCCAGAAAATCTGTCATGCATGAAAGGTACATGCTGTGTGTGAGAAAAATGTAAATGCCAGTCAAACTGAAAAGTGCTTTGTTAGGGAGAGAAAATTTTGCAACTAAAAAAAGCCTTTTGAATTTTGCTAATATATTCACATAGTTTTTTTGTTAGTTTTCACTTTTTTCTTACTGTAAACTTGTTAAAGGAAAGACATATTTTAATAATTTCTTGACTAAGGACTTGGGTCAAGCCCTGTGCAAACTCTTCTATACATATATTCATTTAACCTGCATGTACTAAGTAGCATGGTGAGTAGGATTTTTCTAGAGATTTGGGATATATCAGTGAATAAACAGAAAAAAATGGGTGCCCAAATAGAAAGATAAGGTAGAAAAGAAAGGATGAATTATAAACTTAACAAATCACATTTAAATGGAGGGAAGAAATAGAGTCAGAGAAGTGGGATCAGAAAAATAGAATGGGCAGGTGTAAATTTATAATTGTTGTTTTCTTAAAGCTGATATGAACAAAAAAATTGAAAGTGTTTAGGGTTACTCAGGTTTAGGTATGATTTGCCAGTACCAATGTAACTAAATAACATAAATGAAAGTAAAGATCAGATCACTTAGAACTGTACCTGTCATTGTAATGATTTGTATCTTTTTTTTTGTTTGTTTGTTTTATTTGATTTCAACTGATCCTTAGGCCAACCCTATGAGGTAATATCTTACTAACTAAAAGATGAATAAACTATATCCCAGGAAGCTCTGATTCATTAAAGTCCCATGGTATGCAAGTTTCCTTATCAAAGCTGATATATCACAGATTTTATTTTCCTTAAACTCCATCATCTGATGGTAACTAACATATAGTATTTGTTCATAAATGTTTATGAATGGACAAGTAAACCTTTCAATCTTTAATGTCAGATAAAATCTTTAATGTCTTTTTCTCAAATTCACTGTATAAAAGTCTTGTATTTGAACCCAATATGAATGCAGGAAAGAATACATTTAATTGTCATGGATTCACTTTTATTAATTTTTTAATTGTATTGCTTTTATTGAGGTTGTATTGTTTCATACACTATATATGATTTAGGGTTATGAGTTCAGACTTCTTCATACATATTTAAACACACCCAACCACCAACTAAAACACTTATAAACTTCCATTTTAGTTCATTGATACCACTACTCATTTTCTTTCCATATTTTGGTAACCTTAATTCAATTATACTAAGATCCTCCTCTGGTAACCTTATTTATATTCAATTATATTAAGATGACTAGGACTTGTTTTCATGTTCTATTGTTTTGTTTATTTATATTTCATAGATGAATGAAATCACCCAATATTTATCTTTATGACCTGCAAAGTCCCTTCAGTCATGTCCATGTTTTTATAGATATCAAGATTTTATTATATATATACACACACATATATATATATATATATACATATATATACATATATATAGCTGAGTAATACTCTACTGTATATACAGATGATATCTTCATCCATGTGTTACTTGACAGGAGTATATTCACTCATTTGAATTAATGTTTTTGTATTCTTTGAATAAATGCCAGTAAATGAAATTCCTGAATCATATTGTTGATTTATGTGTGTGTGTGTGTGTGTGTGTGTGTGTGTGTGTAAGCATTTTGACAAACTTCTATACTGCTTGACATAGCTTGGATCATCTACATTCCCACCAATAGTGTACAAGTGTTCTTTTTTCTGAACACTCTCAAAAACACTTGCTGTTTCTGGTCTTATTGATATGGGTCACTTTCAAGGGGGTAAAGTAGTATCTCCATATGGATTTAAGTTGAAATTTTCCTGATTATAAGGAAGTTAGACAATTTCTATGTGCCTCTTCTTTGTAGAGGCATCTAGTCAGATAGTTTGCCTAGATTTTATGAGGTTGTAATATCTTTGTTTTTTCACTATTAAGTTGTATGAATTCTTTATATATTTTCTATATTAACCCATATTGAACTAACAATTTGCAAACATCTTCTTCTAGTCTATAGGTCATCATGGTAAGATAGAATTTTCTGCTGTTATCACCATTTTCATCCTTCTCCTCTTTATGCCTAATAGAATGACCCCATTTCAAAAGGGAGATGATGTTATTGGAAGCATTCACCTAAGCAAGGAAAATTTTGGTTTGCTTTTTGTAGGTTTCTGCAAATGATTGATATTGTAAAGTGCAGAAATGATAATAATTGTTAAAAATATTGCTGAAAAATGTGTATATGAATAAAATTTGTCCATGACCATTTTGTAGATCTCTTTAAACAACTGATGAGATTAATTGGACTACCAGGTAAAATATTTGGCCAGGAACAAAGATGGACACTACATAATCATCAAGGAAATATTTCATCAAGAATACATAGCTATCATTAAATTTGTTCACTTAGCACAGGGATGCCGAGATATACAAAATAACTATTGCAGACCTAAAATAACATATTGACAAAAATACACCATTGTTAGAAACTTCACCACAACCACTGGGAAAATAATTCAGATAAAATTAACAGTAAATAAAGGCTTTAAAGAAAGTATTGGATGAAATGATTTAATAGACCTTTATTGATCTCTCCATGCCAAAAGAAATAAATATGCTTCCTTCTCCATTCACATGGAACATTATTAAGAATAGATCTTATGGTGGAACACAAAAATTGTGTCAGCAAATACATGAAAATGGAAATTATAAAAGCATTTTCTTAGATCATAATGGTATAAAATTAATTTTTTTTTACAAAAAATGAATTCTTCAAACAGACCTTAATCTATGGGAACTAAATAAAACATTTCTGAACAACTCCTGAGTCAATGAAGAAATCAAAAATTACCTAGAGACCAATGACAATGGAGAGACAAGCTACCAGATTCCACTGGGTGCTCTAAAGATAGTGTTACAAGTAGCAATCATAACACCCATATGGGTGACCATGGATCACCCATACAAACACCAGCATTAAAAAGCATGAAAAATCTCTAACAACCTAACTCTAGTTGAAAGAACTAGAAAAGAAGAACAAGTGAATCTGAAATCAGCAAAAATAGGGAAATAATAAAAACAGAAGGGATTTGTCCTGGTCCATTTTTTGAATGTCTCCATCTAGTTTCCCAGCACCATTTATGGAAGAGTCCTTGTTCCTGTATGTTTTTTACTCCTTTGTCAAAGATTAATTGCCTATATATGCATGGCTTTATTTCAAGGCTCTCAATTCTGATTCATTGCTCTGACTGTCTGTTTTTATTCTAATACCATACTGTTTTGATTATTATGGCTTTGTAGTATAATTTGATTCTAATATCTCCTATCTTTTTTTGGTAAGGAGATATTTTAAATATTTGAGGTCTTTATTATTCCAGCTTAATTTTAGTAATTTTTGATCTATCTCTTTAAGAAATGTCCTTGGGATTTTTATTGTGATTGCATTGAATCTGTAGATTGCTTTTGGGAGACTAGCCATTTTGATAATGTTGACTTTTGTAATCCATGATCAGGGAAAGTCTTTTCTTTTTTTCTTTTTTTTTTCTATTTTGTTAGGAATGTTTTGTAGTTTTCTTTGTGTAGATTTTTCATGTCTTTTTTTAGGTTTATTCCCAGGTATTTGATTTTCAGTGGTGTATTGCTGAATGGAGTTTTTTTTTTTTATTTCTTATTCTTCTCACTGAGTGTTTTCATATAAGAGACCACTGACTTCTGTGTGTTGATTTTGTAACCAGCTACTTTGCTGAACTGTTTATTATTTCAAATAGTTTTTATGTGGATATTTTGGAGGTTTTCTACATAGAGTATGTCATCTGTGTACAGATGTCTGTATATCAGTCTTTTATGTATGTTTTTTTCTTATACCCCTGGCTAGAACTTCCAGAAGTATGTTGAAAAGCAGTGGTGAGAGCAGGCATCCTTGTCTGGTCCTAGATCTTGATTGAAATGTTTTCATTTTTTCCCCATTAAGGATGATGTTTGTTGTACGTTTATCATATATGGCTTCCATTATGCTGAGATATAGATATGTTCTTCTATTCTTATTTTCCCAAGGGTTTTCATCATGAAATGGGTGTTTAATTTTATAGAATGTTTTTTCTGCATATATTGATATGGTCATACGGTTTTGTTTTTCTCTTTGTTGATGTGGTGAATTATGTTGATTGATTTTCAGATGTTGAACCATCCTTGTGCCCCCAGGATCAATCCTATTTGGTCATAGTGGATAATCCTTTTTATGCACTGTTGGATTTGGTTTGCCAGGATTTTGTTTAGAAATTTTGCATCTGTGTTCATTAGAGAGATTGGTCTATAGCTTTCTTTCTTTGTGCTGTCTTTGGTTTTGGAATAAGTGTAATATTTACTTCACAGAATGTATTTGGTGATTTTCCTTCTTTCTCAATTTTTGGGAAGAGTTTTAATAATATGAATGCTATTTCCTCTTTGAATGCTTGGTAAAATTCATTTGTGAAACCATGTGGTCCTGAGCTCTTCTTTTTAGGGAGAGCTCTGATGACTGCCTCGATTTCACTGCTTGTGATTGGTCTATTTAAGTTCTCTATTTCTTCTTTGTTCTATTTTAGCTGAATCATTTGAGGAATTTGTCCATGTCTTCCAGATTATTGTGTTTGTTTGTATATAGAAGTTTGTAGTAGTTCTAATTATCTTTTTGATTTCAGCTGTGTCTGTTGTGATATCTTCCTTTTCATTTATAATCCCATTTATTTGAGTTTTCTCACTTCTTTTCTTTGTGAGCCTTGCTAAGGGTTTATCAATTTTATTTATTTTTTTCAAAGAACCATCTTCTCAATGATCTTTTTATTTGCAATTTCATTTATCTCTGCTTTCATTTTTTATGATTTCCTGTCTTCTACAAGGTTTTGGAATTTTTAGTTGCTCTTTTTCAAGTTCCTCGAGTTGGGAGATTATATTGTTTCTTTGGGTTGTTTCAATCCTTTTTATTTGGGCCTGTATTACTATGAACTTTCCTCTTAATACTGGTTTTTGCTGAGTTCCACACATATTTCAAAGTTGTATCATCATGTTATTTGTCTCCATGTAATGCTTTAACTTTTTCTTTAATTTCCTCTTTTACCCAGTGGTCTTCCAGAAGTTGTTGTTCACTCTCCATGTAGTGTATACTCTCCCTTTTTTCTTTTCATTGTTGATTTCTAGTTTGATGCCTTTATGATCTGAGGAAAAAAGTTGGTATTATTTTAATATTTGTGTATTTACTCAAATTTGCCTTGTGGCCTAATATGTGGTCAATTTAAGAGAAAGGTGTATTCTTTACCTTAGGGGTACAATCTCCTATAGATGTCTCCATTAGGTCCATTTGGTCCTTGTTTTATTCTTCCTGTTTATTCTTCTGATGGTTTTGGTCTTGAGGATTCTTGCATAATTTCTTGGAGTGGGGTTTTAGTGGTAGCAAAATTCTGGAGGTTTTGCCTTTCTGCGAAGGTTCTAAATTTTCCTTCATAAAGGAAGGACAGCTTTTCAGGGTAGAGTATTCTTGCCTGGCACTTATTGTCTTGGAGGTTTTTGAAGATTTGGCTCCATTCTTTCCTTGCCTGGAGTGTCTCTTCAGAGAAATCTAGGGTCAGCTTAATTGGTTTTCATTTGTAGGTTATCTGTTTCCTCTCTTTACTCATTCTCATTATTTTTCCGTATCTTGGAAGCTTTATGATTATATGTCTTGCTGTAGTTTTTCTTTCATTAATGTAGTTTAGGATGTGAGGGTGATCTGGCTGCGACATCTGTCACCCCATTGATCGCCAGGGTTGATTCGGCTGATCTGGCTGGCTAGGCGGGTGTCCCCTTCCTTCCTCAATGCTCCATGTGCGTCCCTTCCGGGGCTGAGCGCTTGGTCGAAGAGGACGGCCTTCCCCGAATAGAAACAGACCGTTCTTTGGTTGAGGATATTCGAGTAGCTGTGCTCCCCTGCTAGAACCTCCAAATAAGCTCTCAAGGTTTATTAATGTAGTTTAGTGTCCTCTTTGATTCCTGCATGTTAATTTTCTTTTCTTTTTTTTTTCAGATTTGGGAAATTCTCCTTTATTATTGCATTAAAAAGTCTTTCTGTTCCCATGTCTCTTCTCCTTTTGGGATTCTGATTACTCTTCTATTTCATTTCTTTAGGGAATTTGAAAGATCCCTGAGTTTTTCTTCTATCTTCTTACTCTGTTTTTCTTTTTTCTTTTCCTTTTTATCCTATTTCTGTATCCTTGAGTGTATTGATTCATTCTTCTATTTCATCTAATCTGCTTCCATTGCTTTTACCTATATTTTTGAGTTCCTCTGTTTCTCCTCATATCCTGGGTCTCTTTCGGTTTCTTTTTTAGGGATTCATTCTTGATCTTCAGTTCATCAAATATGTTATTCTTATTTATATATTCTTTTTTTATATTTTTCTACTCCTTTTAGTTTGCTAAATCCTTCTATCACATGGTTCTCCTTTTTTCCTATTTATCTATTATCTTTTTGAGTGCTTTTTGTCATGTTGAATCTGAATTCTTTATCTGAAATATTAGACATTTCTTCAATGTTAACATTGGTTTCTGGAGACTGTTTTTCCTTTGGTGTTGTATTGTTTCCCATAGGGCTTTCTTAGGTATTTGCATTTGTCTTCCTTCCTGTGTTTTGTTTTCTGGCTTGCTTTACATATTGTGCAACCATGGCTCTAGTGTTGATTGACATTTGATTGGAGTCCCTTACCTGGTTGTGGTTAATTCTGTCTTAATGCCTAAGTTGTGGAGACCAACTTCTTTGCTTCTGTTGTCTTTTTTAGGGAATCAGTTTCTTTGCAGTCAGAGTGGTGGGCTCATGTAATTTCTGTTGTAAAATCTGCTCTTTTCTGTCTTGAGCATTCTCTTCCTTAGGCTGATTGGATCTAATAAGTTCTGTTTCTGTGTTTTCTTGGGTGTGTTTTGGATGGTAATAAATTTGGAATTCTTAATCTGTGCACAATCTTTTGTTTTGTTGTATTTTATTTACTTATGTATGTATTTATTTACTTTTTGACTAGTTGCTTCCAGTTGTCTGTTGAGACTGTATCAAAACTTTAGAATCAGACAGGATAAGGAGTAGGGGTGAGTCTATTTTTCCACCCTCTCTTCCCTAGGTTTGTTTAGTCTGTGTGTGTTCCTTTTTCCAAGTTCTCACTCTTGTGCTGCTTGCACTCTGTGTTCCTTTGTTTATTAGTGTATTAGTGACGCTGGCACTCCAGGTGTTTCCAGGAGGATCCAGTGTGGGTTGGTTTTCTGGGGGGGACCTGGTGAGGTGCCCTCAATTCAGACACTCCCCACCCTCAGGTCTGTTGGTCAAGACATGCCCAGTAGCTGCTGGGACCCTTAGTGTACGATACTTGGTGTATCCAGGGGGAACCATTGAGATGCCCTCAATGAAGACACTCCCAGCCTGCAGGTCTATCGGTTGAGGATCCTCAGGAAATGATGCTCAGTGTTTCTGGAGGGGACTGGTGAAGTGCCCTCACCTCAAAGTCTCCCCACCTGCAGTTACATGGGTCAAGATGCTTCCAGCACCTTCCAGGACTCTCAGCGTATAATGATTGATGTTTCTGGGGTATTAGGCCAGGTTCCCTCACTTCAGGCGCTCCCAACCCACAGATCCATTGGTCAAAATGTTCCTATGTAACCATTTTAAATGGCCTTAATTGATGGAAGAACAAAGAAACTATGGAATATACATTCAAAAGACAAAATAGTGCCTTTGGGGACAAAATAGGGGATATTGAAGAGACTATACTATGAGAAAAGTCAGAACGTGAAAAACAAGTAACAGGTAATTTAACTTACCTGTGTTATATAAATAACTTAATCATACTCTGACAGGACATAGCAGAAACAATTCTTAGACTTAGTCAAAAATGTACTGGCCACCAGAAAGTTCAGGGGCAGGGAGGAAAGAATAGGGGAAAGAAGGGAAAAAGTATTGGCATAAGAGGTTTGGTAGAGTGTGAGTGATAGGATGTTCTCATATAGAAGAGTAAAAGTGTAACCCAAATCAATATAGACGTTTAAGTGACTACAAATTTAATGATAACTAATAATTTTAAGCAACTGAGATAGAAGTTGCACATCAGCTGCACTTCACTGGGAAGAACTATAAGATAGGCTAGAAATAAAATTTCCAGTTTGAGAAACAATGTATTTTTCAATCAGATGTTATCATTTGAGCCTCAGATGACCATATTATATACCAAGAGTCATTAATATAATGTCAGACCATGAGTTTTATCTGACAACTTCTTTTTGGGTGTGTGTATGTTTGCTCCAGCAGCATTTTTATTTACAAACAGCAATTTTCATGGACTTTATACCATAAAAAAGCCATTGATAAGCAAGAAACAAGAATTCAGAACAAAATTAAGCAATGATGAACTAGTCATGTCATAAATCTAAAACAAAATGAATACAAGAGTAAAATATCATTTGAATAGTCTTAAATGCTTGCTATAAAATAATCCTTAATGGCAAGTTACTAGTTGATATCAGCATCCACTTAGCTAGCTTCATTTACTTCATGTGGTGATGAAGTGTGGTGTTGTAAGGTTACCAGTTTATACTGCCAAATAATACAATGTGGTAAGTCATTCAGGTTGCTCAACCACTTCCTTTTTTAAAAATTTTAGAATTTTATTTTTGGATTTTTTACAATACATGATTGTATAATTGCTGATCACCATGAGAATACCCCACCACACCACATCACCCCTGGTCACTTTACCTCCTTTCTTTTTGTTGTTTGTCCTTGTTTAGTCCTTTAGTCTTTTTTTTTCTTTTCTGGATCCATTTTCTCATCCTTGGTGAGGGTGCAATTTCCCCGGACTTGGTAGAATGTGCTATTTATTTTTCCTGTACTGCTTTTGACTTCGTAGGCCGATTGGAGCACCTTTGACTTGTATGATTGTTTTTTGTTTCTTGGTGGGTCTCATCTCCACAGTTTCTGCAACAATTTGTTGCCCCTTCAGTCATCCTTTGGGTCTTTGGCTTTGGGGGCATGACTCCCAGCCATGTGTTTTGGAAGAGCAGATCCATGAAGGAACAGCCATCAGCTGATGGTAGGTCTCCTCTGTTGGGGCTTTGCTGTGGGGCCACTGCCATTCAGCTTCAGCAAGCCTCTTTTTTTTTTTTTTTGAGACTAGGACTCGCTCTTTTTGCCCATGGAACTGCAGGCTCCCATTGCCCGTGGTACCACAGACTCAAGCAATTCCCAGCCTCAGCTTCCCAGATAGCTGGGATTACAGTGCTCAATCATTTCTAACGGAAAAAAAGAAAAGAAATTAGCTCTACAAAGAAGTGGTGAGAGAGACAGTTTTCACATTCAGAAAATGGTCATTCTCCCAGGAACCAGGTCCAGTGACCTCCTAACTCTAGTCAGGGTGGCAACCCAGGCTTGGGTGGCAAAGCCTGAGACTGTGTTCACAGCATACATATCTGACAACTCCTTTACCCAGGAATTATGTTTTATCTAAAATATCTGGATTTATTTTCTAATCTTAATTAATATTAACAATTACATTACTCAGTGTTCCAAGAATGCTCACTCACACACTGGTGTTCCAAGCCAAGTTACCTGCATATTTTTAAACTGGAAATAATAATATATTTCAATAAGGTATCTAAAATATAGGGGACCAATAACTTGTTTTTGTCTTCCAGATTCCTGCCTCATTACTAAATCATATATGTAACTCAGAATTGTAGTTCTACTGCCTATGTATTGGTTGTGCCCTTCATTTTACACCTTAACATGGAAGAGTATGTGCAATCATTTCAAATCATTGCTTTTGGTAGCCTTTCAGAACTGTTATCACTTGACTATTTGTCCTCTGATACTAATACCATAAGCTTTTGGTGACTTCCCAACAAAAATATGTATTTTTGTACAGAAAGGTGCTTTTCTCATTGAAAAGGACCCTAATATCAAGGGTTGTAAGATTATTTTAGTTTTTTCAATGTTTGAGTTCAACATTAAGGTAAGTAGCATTCATTGTATAACTCTTACTCAAACACATTGCAATTACATAAATTACTTGTACTTCAAATTACTGTGAAATCATTTGCTCAGTACTTAATAGATTACCTGATATCTAGTAGGAGCTCAGAATAAAACAAACTTCAATGATATCTCTTTTCAATAATATTTCAAGAAGTATTATCCATGTTTTACAATTGTATTGGTCACATGAATGAGATCTATATAGCAATCACCTGTATAATATACTGACCTTGGAAAACATTCAAAGGTCTTTTGAACCACCGACTGTTAGCTCTGTCTTCTGGGCAGGAGGGTAAATGCTTCTCTCCACATGAGGATTTCTCTTCTCTGAAACTCGAATTCATTAAAATTAAAATGTAGAGCCTGAATATTTCCCAGGAAACTCCTAATAGTTTTTGGCATTTGCTGTGCAACTATGCGAGGTCAGACTGGTTCATTGTTGATACAGGCAAACAAAGAACAGTCTTGGAGACTTTATAATATATCCAACATGCCTTTATTTTGAGACAGGGGACACTGTACATGTAGGTGGGTAGGCAGAAAGACTCTAACTCTGAGAGAGGCTACACAGCAACTACTCACCTCCAACCTCCTTTTCACTGTTAAGTGCCCTGGTCACACAATGGATACACTGATGAATTTCCATCTATCTGTTGTTTGCTAACATCTCAAGGTTATTGACTCTCCCCTACCTGAATTTGACCCATTTTCGTTACAGCATTCTGTAAGGAACTATCTTTGCTCAGAGCACTGGTTATTTCTTGTTATGAAAGAATTGACATTTTACTTAAATAGTGGTATCTTATGAATGGATTCTCTAATATTTGTCTATCTTTGAATGACAATAATCAGTTAATTTGCACCTGGCTTTGAAATGATATGGGAACAGAGGAATGCAAAGGTAGAGGCTTTGTTTGGGTTAAAGATCCAGGAATAATGATTGAGCACATCTAAAGAATGTGAAGTTACATGGTACCAGATACACCACATAATCTACTTAGTGGAAGAAATTTCAGTATCTCTGTTTTATATAAATTATCTGATTTTGACAACTTTTGCAGAATTGAGCTTTTATTTTGGTGTATGTGAATCTGCTTGTGAGCATACTTAATAACTTTAGCTATCGCTTAATTGCTTATCACCAATTTGTTTGGTTATATTTGGTGAAGAACTTGCTAAAAGCAGAGCCTGTTGTGTTTATATCATCTATTACTTAGGATCTGACCCAGGACTTTGACTCAAAATATCTTTTGAAGAAATGGCTGAGTGAAAAGCATAAAAAATTCACATCTTGATCTTCATGGTTTCTCTTTATTTTACTAAATTCATGTGTTCCCTTTTAATGCCATCTGTTATGATTTTACTCTTTTTAAGTTAGTTTGATAATACAGAGGAACTGTGAGCAGTAAAACAGAGGAACTATAAGTATAGAAGAACTGTAAGCAGTAAAATTGCAAAACTAATAAACATAGCCTTACATAGTTGGTTGGGTGTTGATAGAAGTCACCATTCTTCTGGATCAGAGCCAAAGGACATTATTATCTCCTATGAAGTCAACTGCAGGATGCTCAACATAGTTACAATGCACTATTACTATATTTTACACAGTGAAATGAGAGAACCTGGCAGAACTTTCTTGCCTGGGCTCTATAGGCTGCAACATAAGAGAAAAACCCTGATGTTAGGGAATTTACCACTTTCTAATATGCAGCAAGCCTGTTCTTTGATTAGATGGAGAGTATCATAGCACAGGTCCACAGAATCCTCAAACATGTTCAGAAAGTCGTACACACATTGTTTCATAGCTTCAAGTTCACAGTGTGAGGATAGAAAAATATAATGTTAAGACCATGAGTTCTGATGTTAGGGAGGTTTGAGTAAAAGTACTGCTCACCAGTTTATGATCCTGAGCATACTATTTCAATTTTCTAAGCTCTAGTTTTCTCCTTAGAAAACATAGGTGATGGTAGTAATTATATGATGAAATTTATTAAAGAGCTAATGAGGTAGACATATTTGGTAGACATATATGGTAGACATATTTAATGCATTATAAAGGCTCTGATAGGTCATGCATTTAAGAATCCCACCAAACACTTTTAAATCAAAGTTCTCAAGTATTTGGATCATAACACAGTGAATTTATTTTACACTACCTATCTAGCAGTACTTGGGTCTATTACTCTGTAAGACACATTTAAATAAGTTTACTGTTAAAGTTAAGAATTTTACTGGAGAAACAAAAGTTTATTTAGTGATGGTGAAACCAAGGAATTTAACTCTGTATCTTCCCTAATATTCTTGCATTGCTATATAAAGGAGGATTTAAAAAAAAATTTGTCATGTACTTAAACGTATATCCAGATTTTGGTAGTTTCTGAGATGTTGAAACATCACTGATTATTGATTAAGTGTTTTTCACCAAACATGATGATTTCATTTTGACATTGTAGGAAAAATTCTTTTATGTAATATTGATTGAATCTTTATTCTGAGGCCATTTGACTGATAATCTGAGCAAATATACCACTCTGGAATACTTAATACCCTTCCCAGACACAGGTAAAAGCAGGATAAAATTAGTAATAAGGTGTCTCTTGCCTCACTGACTAAAATCTTTCTGCTCCTAATGCTAATCCAGACTCCCTGCCTGGAATTTAAACTATTGTAGAGTCTGAGTTCCTCAGTTTTGAGAGAAAATCTTTCTGTTTAGAAAAATCTTAATTGAAAGGTCAAACACAGAAAAAATATTTGTTGGTGCTTCTGAGAACTTACTCCTTAATGTCAGAGTGTACTGCTTACTAAGAGCTACCTATACATTATCTTCCCAACTCACTGTTAAGTGATGTCATGTTGCTATCTTGAAATCAGTCTTGGTGTGAGTATTTACATCAAAGAAGTTGGCAAATGCTATAAATATGAGCTTCTTCCATTCCCACAGTAAATTTATCAACATACCACTTTTCCTTCAAATGAGTTTGGGTGTTCTCATAGTATATTCATTGCCTAATCACACTGGCATCACATTGGTTATTTGTTATGCCCATTAGACTTGAGGTCAAAAAGTAAATTTTTGTTTCTCCCATCTGTATAACAGCTACCATATTAGTGTACACTCAAAAGTTCATTTGGATTATTTTTTGTATTATATCAGTGTCTGGATACTCCTAGAATAATTACTGTGTATATTTATTCAAAGAGCAGGATTCACCTTGTTTACAACAGCATCATCCTGTGTGGGTGGAAGTCAGTACTAAGTGAATTGGTTTACCAATTCACAGCTCTCTTTGTTTCCCTCAGCGTCTAGATGCAAATTCTTTCTTTTTAGGAGGAAATTGAGGTTACAAGTTTCAATATAATCATAATTTTTTAGTTAAGACAAAATATTCTGTGCCAGTACAGTTTCATCTAAGAGACCCTTTTGAGGACTTTGGTCAAAAATAATTGTTCATAGTTTTAAAAAGGGTGCTGTTGAGATTCACTATGAGTAGGAACTGGCTTTTTTAAAGTCAGAACTGGACATAGAACACAGAAACCATTACTTAACTCATAATAATATTCTATTATAGGTTAAAAATGAAGATCCAATGATGGAAATGACTTATCCATTTGCACCATTACGGCAGATAAAAGGACTTGTGACCATACAATTCATGGTTCTCTATATATTGAGGTCAAAGTTACCATGTACTAAAGACTGTGATCGTTGCTTCTGTGGGTGGTACTTAGAATATCTCAATTAATTTAAAAAATTTTTTTGAGACTAGGTCTTGCTATGTTGTCTGGGATAGTTATCAGATCTGGGAAACCGCAGATTTAGGCATTCCCTAGCCTTAGCCTCCCAGGTAGCTGGGATTACAGACATGCGCCACCATGCTCAGCTATGTTTTTTGGGTCTAGGTCTTGCTGTGTTGCCCTGAGTGGGACTTGAACCATGATCCCTGGCCCCTGTCGCTTTATAGGCTGAAGTTTACAAGCACGAGCCACCGTGCCCAGCTCTCAATTAATTTTGATGACAATGAATTTTATCATAAGTAATAAAATAATAGAGTCACAAAATAAAGGCAATAACTGACTACCGACAAGCCTAGAAAGGAAATAATTACTACACATATGTAAATTTCAACAGCTCATCACCTACATCATTAGATTGACCCACACATTTTTTTCACTGAGATGGTTGTTTTGTTGCCTCCTAATATGGTGTGACAGGGAATGGGGTAATATTTAGGTTATAGTGGTAGGTGTTACTGGTGGAGAAACAAAATGAGGTAGGGTATATACTCTTTTATAACCAGACTGACACAAGTGTGAAATACTGTGTTGCTAGCTGATTGATCTTATAAATGGATATTTTACCCAGAGAGGGAAAGCCTGGACTTGTGCTTTTCTACCCCAAGATTGACTGAAGCATTTGAAAGCCCATTCCCCACTCCCTCTATTCTTCTCTTCCAATTCCCTGATAAACAAGTAGGATTCCAAAACTAAAATCATAGCTACTACTGGGAAAAAAAAGAAGGCAAGATGCAATTGAAAGAAGGTCAGTCAGGGAACACACAATGAAGGTGATGAAAGATAAAACCAGAGTCTGAGATTAATGTTGCAGTATGATAGTATAAACAGAAACAGAGTTTAAAAGAGCTACCAAGAAGAAATGCAGTACATTTTGAGGCTCTCAATTAACAGTAATGCAGGCCCAGGATAGCAGAAAATATATTCAGGAGCAGAAATAATTTTCATCAAAGTAGTTGAAGAAATAGAGTTAATGAATGTGAGGATTATAATGATAGAGTTGTGGAAAATCATGGAAAACATAATAAGTAGGCTTAGTCTTGTATAAAAAAAAAGAATCAGTGAATGGAAGATAAAATATGTACAAATAGCTAAAGTGGTGGGGGAAAAAGAAGCTTTAGGAAATGAATAATGAAATAAGAAATATCAGATTTCATTTTAAAAGGAAGTACAAGGAAGACATATCTACAGAGTGAAAGAGAAAGAAAGAAACCTGATAACTTTCCAAATCTAAAAAAATACTATAGCAGTTCAGAAAGCAGACAGAATATTCAGATTTCTAAACAGAATTACCTACCCTAAGACATTCATTGTTAAATTATCAAAAGTCAAAAAGAAAAATTATATATAATGATGTAAGAATATGTAACATAAAAAGTCACCTAGATCAATTCATCATATTTGAGTTCATCAAACATCTCAGTAGAATTTTTACAGACTATTTTTTATAGAAAACAGTAAAAAGCTATATTCAATATCATAAAATTAGAAAAAAAACTGTTAAGAATAGTCTATGATATAAAATTATTTTTTTCAAATAAAAGGGAGAGCTAGATCAATAAAACAAAGTGAAAAGTCTTCAAAAAATTGAGTGAAGAGCTAAAAACACACTTCCTGAAAGAAAACATACAAATGGCCAATAGGCATATGAGAAAACACTCAACATCGCTAATAATCAGGAAAATACAAATCAAAACCACACTGAGATACCATTTCACACCAGGACAAATGGCTCTTATCAAAAAAATAACGATCAAATGTTGGCAGGGATGTGCAGAAAAAGGAACTCTCTTATACTGCTGATGAGAGTACAGACTGGTCCAGTCACTATGGAAGTCTGTGTGGAGGACCCTCAAGCCACTGAAAATGGAACAACCATTCAAACCATCTATCCCACTACTGGGAGTCTACCCAAAGGATACAACAACACTAACTCAAAGGGACACCTGTACTCAGATGTTTATTACAGCACTATTTACAATTGCCAAGATATGGAAACAAAAAAAATGCACCCAAACTGATGAGTGGTTGAAAAGGATATGAAATATTATTCTGCAATTAAAATCAATAAGTATGAGCATTTGGCATTTGTTATGGCATGGATGGGCCTAGAGGGAATGACATAAGCAGAAATATGTGAAAAAGAAAAAGATAGAAACCATATGATCTCACCAATAGATGGGATATAAAAGTGACAAACACAAGGCCATGAAAAAACCCAAATAAGCTGATAATGGAGCTGGGGAAGCCTGCTAGGTTAAAGGTCAGGGAAGGGAAAAATTGGGGAAGGGAGGAGCACAGGAAGATCAAGAGTAAGGCTCTTGGGAATGGGTGGAGTGAGAACCCCAAGAAATACAATGATGTAATGTGTATATATGTGTATATGCATGAATATGTAAATGACAAAATGATTAATAAACAGATCCAGAGACCTATGCCAGAATAACATGGGACAACAACAAAAAGTAAAAATATGGACATAAAAGACAGTGTCTATACAGTCAAATGATGGTGAGTTTAACCATAGATTTTAAAGACTCTTTTAGATAGAAATTTTAATGCAGTCTCTAGGCTAACCACAAGAAAAAAAATCTTAAAAGTTATAATGAAACAGAAAGTAGTTCCAGGGAAAACCAGCCATGCAATAAAAAACTGTGACTGGGTTGGATGAGGAGTGAAACTAGAAGCCAATCTGGTATGGGTAGTGTCACCTGAGAAAGGGTGCTGATAGGGAGAAATAGTCCAGATGATACATGCCTTGAGGGAAAGCAAGAAAGAAGTAATGTGGCCGGAGGTGCAGAAAAGGATAAAAATCCATGCAAAACTACTGGATTAATGAGGAAATAAAAACAAAACAAACAAATTTTTTTGAGATGAATGACAATGAGAGTACAACCTTCTAGAATACGTGGGATGTTGCAAAGGCAGTGTAATCGGGGGATAGGGACTATCCCCTTTTAAGTTCCTTTTTACTATAGGTTTTTCCACCTGCGCCCAGCAGCTGCTCAGAGATCAAACCTTAGCGACCAGGAAAGACATGAAGGTTTAGTTCCAGATACGGGAAAAACAAATTAAAAGATTCCAGACCCTCACAGGTGTTCCAAATGGAATAGAGCACCACTTCTGCTCCTGAAGGAGCTTCGTGGGGTTTAACTTAGTCTTAGGGAACTTTTGGTTGAAAATGCCAGATCATGTTCTTGACTCCCAATCCTGTCACTCCAGTTGGCACCAAATGAATCCAACCAACACAGGTGGGTGTCAGGCCGGTCTCCCCGAGGCAGGCCTATCCGAGTTTCACTGTGGCTCTGCACTTCACCAGGGTCACCTCTCACCCACCTTCACACAGCTCTAGATCTGGAACTCGAGTGCTGGGGACGTGAGAAAGCTCCAAAAGACTCAGCTCATGGTCCTTCTCCTGAGGCCGAAAACCTCCATGTCTGATGCCAGTTTCCAGGCTCTTGCTCTCACTCCGCTCTCCACTCCAAAATGTATCTCTCTCCTTCTGCCCCCTTCCTCTCTTTTTTTATCCTTTTCTTTGCTTCCAATTCACAACCACAACCTTGGTGGTCTGTACTTTCCTTTTCCCTCTGGGCTTTGGGAGTAACCTCCTCAGGACCCTTCATCAGCATAAATACCAAGTCTGCCCAAATAATCACTTTATGGTAAAAAGGGGAAGTGGTCTTATCTGGTCTCAGGCTAGTCTTAGTCTCTGTCTTTCAGATGCAGGTGATAGCAATGCTCACATACCTTTCTCAGTGAAAGGAATTGGGTCCATATTGGGTGCCTGGCTTCAGCAGTAATAAGAGGGAAATATGTAGCAATACAGTTCCACATGAAGAAACAGGAAAATATCCAAAGAAACAACCTAATCTCACATCTGAGAGAACTTAAGAAAAGAAAAATCCAAAAGCAAGTAGAAGGAAGGAGATAATAAAAATTCAAACAGTATTAAATGAAATAGAAAAAAAAAAGATAATAGAGGAGATGAACAAAACCAGCAGATAAATGTCTAGCCAGATTCACAAAGATGAGAAGGGAGAAAACAGAAATAAATAGAATCATAAGTATAAGAGGAGAAATTATAACAGACAAAGCAGAAATATAGACAATAATTAGGGATTACTATGAACATCTATATGCAAACAACTTTAGTAACCTCGATGACATTGATACATCTTTAGCAGCATAAATCCATCCAAAACTGGATAAAGAAAACATAGAAAGCCTAAATAAACCAATTTCAAGCAGTGAAATAGAAACACTGAGAAAATTACTCCCCAAAGCAAAAATCCAGGACCAGATGGGTATATAAATGAGTTCATCCAGATGTTCAGAGTCACACTGACACCTTTCTTACAAAGTCTTTTAAAAAATAGAGAAATCAGGAATACTACCAAATATATTTTATGAAGCCAACATTACACAAATAACAAAACCAACCAAAGATAACATAAAGAAAACTATAGGCCAATCTCCCTAATGAACACATATGCAAAAGTTCTCAACAAAATCCAAGCAAATAGAGTTCAGCAATGCATTGAAAAGATAGTAAACCATGAGAAAATGGGATTTATCCCAGGGAACCCAAATTCAATACATACAAACCAATGGAACAGAAATGAAAGTTCAGAAATAAAATCACATGTGTATGATCAACTAATTCTTGTCGAAGGGACAAAAAACATACAATAGAACAAGAATAGTCTTTTCAACAAATGGTGCTGGGAAAGCTGGACTGCTACATGCAAAAGAATGACTCTTGTTGCCTTCTTCATGCCATGCACAAAACACAACTCAAAATAGATAAGAGACTCCAATCTAAGACCTGAAACCATAAAATATATAGAAGAAAATATGGGCAAAACACTCTAAGACTTATACTTCAGAAACCTTTTCCAGGACAATTCTACAAATGCTAAAAAAATGAAGGAAAACATAAACAGATGGTGTTACATCAAACTCAAAAGCTTCTGTACAACAGAAGAGATGATAACCAAAGCAAAAAGAAACCCAACCCAATGGGAAAAAATTTTTGCCCTCAATACAAGTGATAAGGGTCTGATAGCAAGGATAAACAAGGAACTCACACAACTTAACAAAAACAAAGCAAAAAGCCTAGTCAAAAAATGGAGTGATGAGGACATGGAAACAACCCAAATGTCCCAAAACAGACAAATGGATAAAAAAGATGTGGTATATATACACAATAGAATTTTACTCATCAATTAAAAATCACAAATTTGATGAATTTATGGTAACATGGATGTGCCTAGAAGAAATCATATTAGCAGAAACAAGTCATAAAGAAAAAGATAGAAACCAAATGGTTTCACTAATATATGAACATCCAAATGAAAGTATACAACTGGGGGCCAGGGACCAGCTGGAGTGGCCAGAGAAGGGAGGTGATGGGTGGCCCCTGGAGATTACAATGATGTGAAATATATATACAAATTATTTATATAATAAAAAAATAAAATGTCAACCTCAAAAAGGTAATGAACTAAAAAGAATGACCCATATTAAAAAAAAAACACACACAAAAAAAACAAAAAACAGCAACAAGTGCTGGTAGGGATGTGGAGAGAAAGGAGCACTGTTATACTGCTGGTGGGAATGAAAACTGGTCCAACCACTATAGAAGGCAGTGTAGCGGACCCTCATACTAGTGAAAATGGAACTGCAATTCGACCCAGTAATTTCTCTTTTGGGAATCTACCCAAAGGACACCTCAATGTGTACACCTGTACTTGGATGTTTTTGGCAGCACTATTTATAATTGCAAACACATGGAAGCAACTCAAATGTCCCCCAAAAAATGAATGGATGAAATGGTGTATATATACACAATGGAATATTACTTATCAATTGACAATGGCAACTTTGATGAATTTATGATAACATGGAATTACCTAGGAGAAATCATATTAGCAGAAACAAGTCATAAAGAAAAAGACAGAAACCAAATGGTTTCACTAATATATGGACAACCAAACGAAAGTACAAAATGGGGGGGGGGGGACCAGCTGGAGCAGCCAGGGAGGGGATCCCTGGGGACTACAAGGTGTGAAATATATATATATATATATATATTACTTATATATAATATAAATTACTTATTTTATGAGTAATTACTTATATATTTATATATATAAATTACTTATAAAAAAGAAAAAATAACAAAATATAACCAAGAAAACTAAATTGCTATTTCTCTAGGGAATACAGATGCAAAAGACATGAAAAAATATTCAATTTCACTCAAGGGAAAGGTAAATCAAAAGCACAAAGAGATGTCTGTATGACCCATATGAAAGAAACTGGAAAAAAAATAAGAGTTAGCAAGAATGTAGAAATAAAGGAATACTTATTTGCTGTTGATGGGAGTACAAATTGATGCAGATTTTATGAAAAACACAAAGGCTATTCTTTGTAACACTAAAAGTGGAACTACAAATTGATCCAGTATTTCCACCCTAGGCATCTATCTGAAGAATACAAATATACAAAGACAAAGAACACATGCACTGTTATGTTCATTACAGCACCATTCAGAACAGCCAAATCATGGATTCAACCTAAATACCCATCACCAGATGACTGAATAAAGAAGTTGTTATGTGTGTACTCAAGGGAATGCTACTCAGCTATTAAAAAGAATGAAACTATGTCTTTTGTGACATGATGGATGGAACTTAAGGTGAACATGCCAGAAAGTGAAAGACAGTTACTGAATGGTTTCACTTATTTTGTGGAATATAAATAATAATTTAAAAAAGCCAAAATGTCACAAAACAATTAACTTGTAGACTCTGGTAATTATCAGAGGGGAAGGGAAGGAGAAAAATAGGAATGACTAGAAAGAATCAACATGATAATGTATTATCACTGAAGTTTTGGTGACGGCTGAGTGAAGGATGTCCATATGACTAAAGCTGTACTCCTAAAATTATACCATTTTGTAAGCAAATGTTAAATCAGTAAAATCTCATTTAAAAACTTCATAGAGAAAAGAGATCAGACTTGTGATTACCAGGGGTGGAGAAAAAGGGGAAAGGGAATTGGAGGAAGTTGGTTTGAAAGAACAAACATCCCATTATAAGAAAAATAGGTACTAGGGTGTAATTACAACATGATGACTACAGCTAAAACTGCTATGCTGTGTTAAGAAAGTCATTAAGAGAAAATCCCAAGAGTTAAAAAAACATTTTTTCTGTTTTATTTTCTTTGTATTATAGCTATATGAAAAAAATGGATGTCAATTGAAACTATTTTGGTAATCTTTTCATAATATGTGCTAATTGAATGATCATACTCTATATCTTAAACTTGGACAACATTTTATGTCAATTGTTTCTCAGTGAGTTGGGGAAATGTTTATTAACACAAACTTTTGTTCTATAATCACTATAGCGCTAGATCTGTTTTAAGTGATATATATATATACATGGTTTATATATATCATATCTCATATACTTACTCATATGAGTTAATTCTATGCTTTTTATTTCTTTGGTTTCTTCTATTTCATAGAATGAGTGAAACCTTCCAGTCACTGTCTTTCACTTTTTGACTTATTTTACTAAACATGTTCAATTTAAGTCCACCTATCTTATCACAACTTTAATATAACTTTAATAACTTTACCTACATCTCCTCCAAAATGCATACTGTATAACCTTAGGACAGTTAACACATTTAAGTGAATAAAAGAAATTTTTTTTCAGGAAAACAATGATAATTTCAAAAATGTTTCTCTAGAATGTTACTGAAATTTGAATTTGAATATTCCATTCTCCAAAAGAGAATATATACTATATATATATATATATATATATATATATAAAGATATACATATTTCTACAATTTGCTATTCTTTGATATAGTGGTGAAATGGAAGGTCATATATTATAATGGCCAACATCTTTGACTTTAGTGGAAGACACAAGGAATTTAAACATCAATCTACTATTGAGTAATTATGCAACCATTAGTATCTATTGATATCTAATTTAATCCCTCTCAACTGAGTGACTAAGACCTATAGTTGGCATTATAGTAAGTACTATAAAAGTATTAGGTATTATTTAATTTTCCAAGGTATCTGTAATATGTGAGAGAAAAAACAATTGCAAAACATTCCTTGCTTTTGCAGAACAATATGGAACATAGAGGAATCAGACAAAATCTTTTGTTTAAAAGCAAATTGCTAAGGAGATTGAGGTGACTCTTTTGTCCTAATTTACTTTCATCAGGCACAGTATTTCAATTGTCTGTTCAACAATTTGTCCCTACCTCAGATTCTTTACTCATTCACTTCAGAAAGTTATTTTTTCACACCTCTTGAATAAGTCCTAGAAAAATTAGTAGTCACTACTATTTGCATTATGAAAGGAAGTTTAGGAAAATCCTCAGAACTTCAACGCAGATATTTCCAAGATCTGAAATAGCAACATAGCCAAAAATTATTTTCTAGACTTGAACATGTTACCTAATAGATTCATGCATTCAATCATTCATTTAACATAAATTTATGCACAGACAGGCACTAAGGACACGTGAAAGAGTAAAGTCAAAGGTGTTTTCATCTTCATGTACTTTAAATACTACAATGAAAGAAGTATAAATCTAATAATCTCAAAGATAAATTTAAAAGTACAAGTTGAAACAAAAAAGAAAGGAAAATGAAAGCTTGTCAGTATCTAATGAAGGCTTGTCAGTATCTAATGGACCTAAAGCCACAGACATAATTATAGATTCTTCAACTTTAGCTCTGAAGAATGGGTGCTATTGAGTCTAAGATGGAGCTTTAGTGCTTTATCCTCTACTATTGTCACTTCTTTTACAGGTCCCCTGGAGTCTGGTCTCTGTTTATTAACTTATCTTCCTATTACTAACTTTCACCAGATTCTTGTTTGCTGAAAACAACAAAACCGTGGCCACACAAAACTCTGCTCTCCATCATTCTGACAAAACAAAAACTCTAACACTGTGGAGGGATTCCTGTTGGAAGAGCTATGCTTAAAAAAATATATAGCCAAATGGGAAATCAAGTACCAATTCTGTTGTAATGGGCATGTGCCCAATCTTCCCATGAGAAGTTCAAGGTTCATCTGGTATATTGTACTGCAGAACAAAGCTGATTATTGGGTATCCTTCTCTGTTCCCCAATATAGTATATGAGTTCATGACAAATGCTATCTCCACTAACTCAGTCAGACAGGTATGAGTTTCTAGAAGTAGGAGCACAGATGAGACAGGACCAACCATTGCAAGGTACACAAGGCACATAATTGTTTGTGCCATCTGGCTAGGTGGTACAAAAAAGAAAGGGGTCTGCTACACTTGAGTGCAGGAAATAAAAGGAAAAATGACAATCATGCTGGAAATGGATTGAAGACAGTGTGCTTACTTCAAAGGGACCCCTTGCCCACAAAGGAAAGCAGCCATGTAGGTCAAAGCTAATTACACTGGCTACTTCTCTGGGGAAGGGATGAGTAGAAGTGGAAATGTGAACAGAAATTCTCTATACTATATGCTAATGTAGATATTTGAGAGGAGGGAATTATTGCCTCCCTCACTAGCAATTTTAAGGTACAAGATAAAATAAAGAGGGGATAATGGCACAGGTAAGCAGAAGAAAGAATGATTCAACAGTCTGAGTTGAAGAATGTGTTTATTCAAATAACAAAGAGATGATTTGTATATCTGAAGTGCAGAGATATGACAGGGTGCACACAAAAAGATAATGGAATAATCAGGACTAGACTATGTGGGCGATGGAGGCCTGTGCAAAGGAATTTGGTCTTCTCTCAACAATGGGGAGCTCTGGGTGGATTTGCCTTAATTTTCATATGTTAAACAAGGAGAGAATAGTTTTTAAAATACTTTTATACACATAACTATTAAAAAGGCAGTAAAGCAAGGATAACTATATGCTTGTCTGGGAACTGTTTGGCATATATATGCATATTTTCCTAATTCAAAGGTATCTTAGGTTGGATAGTAAACTTTATAGCTACATAAGTGTAGTTGGAAAATGTGTAGATTCTGGAACTACACTGTCTGAGTTAATATCCCAGCTCTGACATTGTCTAGTGGTGTGACCCTAGGTCACCATTTTACGTCTTAGTTTCATCATTCCTAAACTAGGTTAATATAAAATTTGCATTTAGAATTGTATAATGATTACACTATATATAACTTTATATATATATATAACACAAAATAGTGCTAAAAACACTATAGAAGTTGTCTATATATGGGCTATCATAATTATTATACATTTTTAAATTTTCTTTTGCTCTAGTACCTTTTGGAATATGTACCTGGTAACATCTTATTGCATTCTACTAACTACATTTTCATAATAGTAATGGCAGAGTTAGTTAGAGACCACAGAGTTACAATGTGGGAAGATGTCAATTAATGGAAACCATCATCACTTCAGTACATAATATATGTCAGCCCATCTGCTAAGTTGTTTACAGATTGCTTTTCATTTTTCCCTCCTCGACAACCTCATATGGGCATATATTTTTGATCCAGTTTATAAATAAGGAATCATGTTAAGGATTTAATATGATTAAGAATGTTAAACATGGTTAAGAATGTCAGAAACTCAACCAGTGCAAGAAAGGGTTAGAGTGTAGATTTGACCTGTGATTTATGATTTAAATATAATACCCTTCACAGTCAACTGTAGAGGCAAGCCAATGCTTGACTCCTCTGTGAAAGCAACTTATTCTCAGCTCTGAATTCATTTGTCCAAATGTCCCCTATTCCACATATTTATATTTTCTCTCTACCATTCTCTGGGACCAGAGTAGAGATTTACATGTCTTTCTACTGTTCATGGCAAAAAAACACCAAAAAACAAAGCAAAAAAAACCCTGATCTAATTGACCCTAGATTCTTCCTCTTACTTTTCCAACAGTGATTTTGTGCTTCAAGAGAATGATCACAAGGATGTAGATGTTGAACTTGTCTTCTCTTGAATTTCCTCTTTTCTTATTGAAGATCCATAGCTGCTTCTCTCCTTATGTTCAGTTTCATCTTCTCAAACCCATCCACATATTCACTGAGATGTATACATACTGCTGTGAACGTAGTGCACAAAGTACAGGACTCAATTGATTTGGTTTATGTTTTATATTCATGCACATAAGAATATTAAAAGATTATACCCACGTACTCAACTTGAGGATCATTAAAATGTACTTTTTTTGGTAATGTAATGGATTTTAATCTATATTTTTTTATGAAATAAAGATGCTGCTTTCCTTGCAGTCAAGCAGAGAGATGAAAATATTCATTCTATCAGTGACCTACTGTAGGTTCTGAAGATGTTTCACCTCCTAGGTCCTGGTTCTCCATCTGGACACCCACATGTGGAAAAGGGATGTCTTTTCCCATGGAACTCAGTTTAAAGGCACTTCATAGTCATATGCTCATTGGCATCTCTCAGTATTCAAAAGTCATTGGATAACTTGGTAGCAGATCTGGAAAGCTCCCATTTGGACATTTCCAAATACTAACTTAAAACCCCAATTTCATGCCTACAAGTGATATGAATTTTGCAATAAGGCCAACCTGAATTTGGAACTCACCTGTAATATTTTTGCTTTTTTTTGTAACTCTTCCAAGTCTCAGTTCCTTACTATAAAATCTCATGCAAATATATCACTCTTAGGAGTGGTGGGAGAGAGAATAACCCCCCAAAATATCTACAACCTAATTTCAGAATCTGTGACAGTGTTAAACTAGAAAAAGGGCTTTGCAGATATTAGTTAGGGGTCACAAGATATGATTATCCTGGATTACTCTGTTGGGTTCAAAAGAATCATTATAAGAAGAGATCATGAAGAACAAATGGAGAGAAGGTGATGTAATAATGAAAACAGAGCTTGGAGTGATGCAAAGAAAGAGCTACTAGTCAAAGAATATCATCATCTCTAATATGGAAAAGACTGGCAAGCAAATTTTCTCCTGGAGCCTCCTGGAGGAACACAGCTCTTCCAATAAAATGACTTTAGGGGTTTTTGATTATAGAACTATAAGTCTGTGTGGTGTTAAGTCATTTTGTTTGTGATATTTTGTTAGAACAGCAACAGGAAACTAATCCAGGGGATCTAAAATAATAATTATGATGGTAAAAGAAGTATTTTCTCTTCTATAATCTTTTAATGGATTGCTATGTGGAAGTTGCTCTGATATGCACAGAACTCTGATCTAAAGACATATCACTAATGAATGAGTCAGCACTAGGTCCTAAGGAATGACTGAATGTAACAAGGTGAAGAGCAGTCTCCTTTTTGCTGTGTCCTAGTTCCCAGGAAGAAAACTCACAATGATAACTGATAACAACAACAATAATAATGATACCATGATGCTCATGTCCCAAATTTTTTTCTAAGTTTGTAGACTTAAATAGTTTTATATATGTATTTTACATATGTTACACATTTATATAATTCTAGGAATAAACTTCAAAAAAACTGAGGCAAAGAATAACATTCTTTCTTAAGGCCATGCCTAAGAATGAGTAAAGTTGTCATATGAATTTATAAAGCATCTACAGAAAGCCTAGAATGCAGCATATGCAACAAGTTAAAGACATTATTACTGCTCTTCCCACCACATCCCATCACTTTTGTCTCTTGTGTCATAATGCTCATATTGAATGGTCACCAACTGTGAGTAGCTTATCTTCTATTAATAGAGCGTGGTGTGGGCCCTCCTGAATGCAGGGTCAAATGGAGCTGGTCTTACCCTCCCTAGTGGGAGTGCAGGCAGATGTGGGAAGAAGGGCATCCCTTGAACTAACGCATGGCATCTGCATTCCTATTCCTCTGCATCATTCCTCCTTTGGAAACTGCAAATTATCCAGTTGGGTCCTGGTGACAGAATGATGGAGTTGGGCTGGTGCCTGCAGATGGGCTAAGTCAATAAAGGTGATAATGAACACTAAGCAGAATTTGAAGAATGACTGGAAAAATTGCTGCTATTGATATTTTTGGCAGCCATCTGCTTCAAAACCAAGCTGAAAAGCATGTTTCACATGACATATCCCTTTGAGATAAATGATAGCAGCAATGATGAGAGTTCCTATTTGTGCAGCTTATATAACCATCTCAATATATATTATCTAAGTCTATTTCTAGAAAGATCTTGTGCAGTAGGTCTTATTTTACAAATAAGGAAAAAGCAGGGGAGAAAACACATTATCAACCTCAGAAGGATTGATTTTATTGCCTCATATCCTGAACTGGTTGTGGTTATAAAGGTTTAATAATACAACAAGCTTTGAGAAACTGGGTAAGTGCACTGGGCTCCAGAATTTGTAGTCTGAAGTGGGATAGTCTGAAGTGACTTTGAATTTACTTCTGATACCCACAGATCAGAACTGTATTTGGAATTGTTCCACCTCATAACAGTTACAGGATTGCATCTAATGTTCCATCTTCAACCTCAGCTCATTGCATAGTTAGTTACCACTGGGTTGACCCTCAAGTCCTTTATTCCATAGAGCAGTGAATCTATTTCTATGTATTTCACTGCCATCTTGGCCCGAGGGCATAGTCAGCTTCTAGAACTATACTCTGAACATAAGAATATTTAAAAATCATTTTGTGAATGATCAATTAGTCTGAAGGAGAAGACTCATGAGACATAGTCTCCCATTTATGATAATGTATAAAATTGTTATGGAGTCATTTAAAAACAAAACAACTTCTATTAGTTCTGACATGTAAGTTTTAGTTCACAGTTACATAAGAAATCTGAATTAGTTATCAACTTTGATAGAGTCAGAATGTTCATTATTTTGAAATCTTAATATGTTTGAAGAGAAGGAAGTCCTACCATTTGGGTGAGAAAACAAGTCCTTAGAAAGGAAGAGTTCAAGGTCACACAATAAATTATTGTTATAGCCAGGATAACAAATATTAATACACATTTTTATACAAAATGTTCATTATAGTAGTTCATATACATCATTATTTCATTTGACCCCCAATAGACCTACAAGGCTGAGAAATATTAAAAAATATCCCACAATATACAGCTTACAAGAGACAAATAAGAGGAAAGTCAGATTCAGCCTTATGAATCCAAGGCCCTATCTTTTAAGGACCAGTTTTCTTGACTTTTCCCATAGCATGAATTATTTATCAATTGTGTTAGCATAATCCTACATCTTCAGGATTCATTCTAATTTATGAATCCTATTGGCACACTACAACTATTATGGAAATTCTAACTTTTTCAAAAGTTAGAATTTCTAGTCAGTAGAATAATTCATTTTCCCTCAACAGGTAGTCCCAGTTTAAAATATAAATTGCTAAAGAATTTGTCTGAAGTAGTATTGATTCTCACAGCACTTTACAACCAAATCCGTTTTATGTCTACTATCAGCTGTTAGTTTACTTATGTTCTGTATTTTATAAAATTTACCTCATTTAATATTCTATAATTTTATTTCTTATATATTCTATTTTTTCTGTTGAAATGATAGGCATATATCAATACTCATGCTTTTGAAAAGCTATAGTCCTCTTCCCAACTAGATAATAGGAAATGAAATTGCATACTATTCCTCAGAGGGCATTGGAGAATGCATCTGTCAGCCTAGCCTGTCATAGCAAACTAGGTTATAACATAAGTCACCACAGATTTGATGGTCTGAAAACACTCAAACCTGTTTTCTTCTCAATTCTGCAGACTAGAATCAAGGTGTTTGCAAGTTTGGTGTCACACTCAAACCTGTTTTCTTCTCAATTCTGCAGACTAGAATCAAGGTGTTTGCAAGTTTGGTGTCACTGAAGTCTGTGTGTCTCATAAATAAATGACCAACTTGTCATTGCATCCACTGTGTGCAAATCCTGGTGTCTCTACTTCCTTTGATGACAACAGCCCTATTGGATTACCATCTACTGTTAGGACCCTCACTTAAACTTAATGACCTCTTTAAAGGTATTATCCGTTCATCTTGTCATATTAGGGATTACAGATCAATGTAAGAGTTTATGGAGACACATGGTGAAGATACATTGTGTTACATAAGCACCCTCTTCTTTTTCAATGTCTTTGTTTAAACATCTGTTGTTTTTAAACTTAAGGAGTCCAGTGAGTTGTTTTTGAAACTACTAAGTCACATTATCTTTCTTCCATAAATACTATGCTGAAAAGCATACTATTTAGAAATTGAGAAATGAGAAAGCAAGCAGAAAGAAATGTTGCTATAAATCTTCAAGCAAAGGCAAAAAGGACTGGAAAAATGGAAATAAGTAAGCTGATAATTCCCTGAGAACTGGAATATATCACTTGTTGGCACATTGTCCCTGATAGTGACTGAACAGAGATCATTTTGTGAAATTTCATAGCACCGGCATGAGCTCTGCTGTAGCACACTGTCAATTTTACTACCAGTCTTGTGAGCTTTGGACTCCAGGTTCCAAAATGAATATAGATGAATGATGGGATTTCAATCTTTGTGAGAGGATTTGTTAAAAAGATAATCCTTGCATTCTTTAAACTACCTGGGATAACAATCAGTTTTCTGAGTAAAATCACTCCAATTATGGGGCTTATTAGATTTCACACTGGTTTTGTTCTATTCCCAGAGGTCTGATGTGTTGTACAGAGAAGAGACTGTCAGGGAGTGTCTGACTGATGAAGTGCTCTAAAGTTATGTCACCACATTGTCATTTTATTATAGTCATTTCTTGGGGACATGTCTTAAGTGAAAGAACTTTTCTGAGCCTACTTCTGCTCAAAAATGCTCTGTATTCAAAGTTTGAAATTAGCATTCCAGGTCTGCTCCCCACATGCACTGAATAGAAAATATGCCTTTTGTATTGTGAATCAAAACCGAAAACTTTTACCCTACTGTGAACTGCATCCTTTCAAACTGTTTGAGTTCTTCAATTTGTTCATATATAGATTTATAAACTCCCAATTTCTTCCTTTACCTACAGTAAAATCACCTGGAATATTAATTATAAATAAAGATTTCAAGTCCCAACATTACACAAGGATTTTGTGTGACTGAGGATGAGGAAAGAAATAATATTTTTCTAGGTATTTTGTTATTTTTGATGCAACTATAGATGTGTTTTCTTCATATTGTTTTCTGATTGTTCACTGTTTACGTAAGGAAAAACAACAGATTTTTGTGAAATTTTGCCTATACCATATTTGTTAATTATGTTAGATAATTTTTAATGAAATCTTTAAGATTATAGACAGAAATATAGCTATAATATAGTCATAGATGGCCTCCATTTTGTAGATGTTTATTCCTTCCATCACACCATTTTATTGTTTTTGATTATACATGAACACTAAGTCTTGTCAAATACATTTTCTATTGCTATTATTTATTGATATACATGTACTGATACTACTAAGGAACTTCATTTGTTGATGTGGTATATTGCATTGATTGATTTGTGTATGTTTAACCATCCTTATATCCCTGGAATAAGTCTCACTTGCCATGGTATATAATCCTTGACTTTGGTTTCATTCTTTGAGAATTTTCACATCTGCATTCATTAAAGATATTGGCCTAAAATAATTGATTATTTAAATATTAAATTTATTTTTATGATATTCTTGTCCATTTTTGTAATCAGAATAATGTTGACTTCATAAAATGGGTTTAAAAGCACTCACTCCTCTTCAGTTTTTATATTTTTGGTAAGTTTGAGATTAAATCTTCTTTAAATGCTATTAGAATTTACCAGTCAAGCCATCTGGTTGTTTTATTTACAATAGTCCAGATATATTAATAACCTAAGTTTTCACTAATAGTAAGTATTGAAGTGCTATTTATACACAATGGACCATTAACACAGTTATTTAAAAAAATGATGAGAACTTGTCATTGTGCAAACTTTAGGGGACAAAACTACACGAAATATGTCAGATTGGGGCAAGTATCATATGTGATTTCACTCAAATGTGGGAATATAAAGAAACAAGCAATAAATAAAGCAAAAATAAATCCTGCAAACAGAATGGAGGTTATCGGAGGGGAAAGGACAGGAAGTAGGTAAAACTAGTAAAAAGGGTCAATTGGATGGTGATATATAGACAATAGACTTTGGGTGATGATCACAAAAAAAGAACATACAGATGTCAAAACATAAAATTCCAGAACTGGAACTTCAAAAAGAAAATAAATAAAACAAGACAAAAACAATTCAACAATGAGAGCAATATGATTGTCAACAGAGGGCATGGGTTTCGGGTTTAGTAAATTGTGTAAATTGAGTCAATTATATGATAGTGAGTGGCAACTAACTTTTTGATGGGGATCACAATGTATCATTTACAAGTGTAGAATTTTAATGTTGTACACAGGAAACATGTAGTTTCTTTAAAGATATGGATTTAAAGTTTTTAACTAGCTTTCCAGAAAATTCTAATAAATGCCAAAACACAAGAACTATTATTTTCTTTTTAATTGAGATATTTCTTTTATTATTATTCAATATTTTATTTTTATATATTTCACATCTTTGTATTTCCTAGGAGTCATCCACCACCTTCTCTCCCTGATTGTTCCCTCCTCCCTCCCACCTCCCCTAGTTATGTACTTTAGTTTGGTTGTTAGCTTGTTTTGACTTTTCCTCCTGGCCTTTTGTTTGTTTTTCCTATATCCCATATATTCGTGAAACCATTTGGTTTCTGTATTTTTTTTTCTGACTTGTTTCTGCTAATATGATTTCTAGGTTCATCCATGTTGTCTCAAATTTATCAAATTTATCATTTTTAATCGATGATTAATATTCCATTGTGTATATGTTCTACATCTTTTTCATCTATTTATCTGTTTTGGGACATTTGGGTGGTTTCCATGTCCTTGAAATTATAGTTTTGCAACAAACATCCAAGTATAGGTATCCCTTTGTATAAGCATTGAGGTCAATACCCAGCAATTGCTGGGTCAATGGTAGTTCCATTTTCATTAGTTTGAGGGTCTTCCACACTGCTTTCCTTAGTGATTGGATCAGTTTACATTCCCACCAGTAGTGTAAGAGCGTTCTTTTCTCTCCACATGCATGTCAGCACTTATTGTTGCTGATTTTTTTTTTTAATGTGGGCTATTCTTACTGGTGTAAGGTGGTATCTCATTGTGATTTTGATTGAATTTCCCTGATTACTATTATTTTCTGTTACTACTGGAGGTCCTGTAGCACTTGCTGTATAAATTAAGGGAAGAGACCTACATTTTATTCATATCTTCCCAGAGCATAGACTGCTGGTTATGTAACACAGTATATATACTTTTTTTTTGGGGGGGGGGAAATGATAAAGCTACACTTCCCAAACTACTTTGTTGTTTATATGGGCCTTTGATTGAGTTCTAATCTATGGAATATGACCTTAGGCTACCTAGCTAAAATACAGATTTTAATTAAATTTGGATTTTGTTGAGTAATATGATTTTTAAAATATAATTTCCTTGAAGAACATGGATTGAATTAAGGGGGTCAATTTATACACATGGACTCTTTGGTAAATAATCAACATAATATATTGGCTCAGTATGTATATATATATATATATATAGTACAGTACTGAAATGTATTTTCTATTCCTTGGTATGTTCCTAATAAGTCTCCCTTAAATAGTTTCTTGTCAGAATACAGTATATAATACATAAAACACAAAAATATTTGTTAATTGACTGTTTATCTGTAAGACTAAAATAGGCTATTAATAGTTTGATTTTGGTGAAATTAAAAGCTATGTCTGGATTCCTGATATTGTTGGGAGCAAAAACCCTAACTCCCACTTCTCAAGTGTCAGTCTTATAAATGCATTCCAAATACTGAAAAAAAAAAAAATCATGTGCTTTACCTGAAACTTAAACTGAACTGGATAAAAACAAAATGCCTACCCTACATTTTTATCTGCCAAATTTAGAAATTCTAATATGTGTGAAAGAACAAATCCCATTCCCAAGAACAGTCCATTAAAAAATCTGTGTGTTTCATTATTTCCTTCTCCATCTGAGCTGAATGGATAGATATATGAAAAAGAAACTGGGGAAGTCACACACTGAAGATGGCAGAAACATTATCAGTTTAGATTTATAAATTACTACATGATGGAGAGCTAACAACTACTTCATCTTTGCTCTTTTCTGTAAGAAAGAGTGAAACACCTACTGCATCTGAGTTATGGTAAATATTGGGTTTTACCTTCTGTAGTCAGCTTGCCCAGCTAATATACTGAATATATGACAGGGACTACACACCTGAAGTAACAGTCCTCCCACTAAGAGTCTCAAGCTGAAATTTTTCTGCATTAATCCAGGGTCAATGAAGCTCAAAACTCTTAAATCACTCACCACATATTTTATCATGATAAATATAATCATAATGAAGCTGGTTACTTGTAGAGATTATGTGGTCATTCATGAGATTAAATAATGATAATGACTATACAATCATAATCTAGAAGTCTTCATATTTTAATTTTATAGTTATATTAATTCATTGATTTAGTGGTGATAATCAGGTGGACAAAACAAGGTAAAATGGGGTGTTTACCCAAATTTGCAAAGAACTTTTTTTTTAACCAATATCTGCTTTATTATTATTATTATTATTTTACATAATTTCAGTTCCTGGGGGGTCACCCACCACCTCCCCTTCCCACCCGCTCCAGCTGGTCCCCACTCTCTCCTTGTGCAGTTTCATTTGGTTGACCATATATTAGTGAAACCATTTGGTTTCTGTCCCTTTCTATCTGGCTCGTTTCTGCTAGAATGATTTCTTCTAGGTACATCCAGGTGTCTATAAATTCATCAAATTTGTCATTTTTGATTGATGAGTAATACTTCATTGTGTATATATACCACATCTTTTTCATCCACTCATCTGTTCTGGGGCATTTGGGTTGTTTCCATGTTCTTGCAATGATAAATAGTGCTGCAATAAACATCCGAGCACAGGTGTCCTTTTGTACCCACAAACTCGTCCCGCCACTATGGAAAGCAGTATGAAGGACCCTCAAACTCATGAAAATGCAAAGAACTTTTAAAGCTAGTCACACACCAGGTTATTCCCAACCTGTGCATGCAGTAGCAAGACCCATAAACTTTAAGAGGGAGGCAAAAACAAATTTACTTATTAAGAGACAAATTAGACAAGAGTCACTGAGGGGTACAAGAAAACCCCTTTGGTAATCTTACAACACATCCAGTCTCTAGTCCAAAGCACACATAGCTGCAATAACCATGTGTGGCCACAAAATGGTGGCCGTCCCACCTTAAACCAGATGAAGGAGTTAAGTTGGCACAGCTGCTCATTCTACAAAGACACAGCCTCACTCATTGCAAGCCAGAAGAAGCCAAGATGGCATCGTTGATCCTTTTCCAAAAGCAGATTGATTGATTGACTGATTGGTTGATTGATTGAGACTAGGTCTTGCTATTTTTGCCTGTGTAACTGCAGGCTCACGTTGCCTGGGGTACCACAGACTCAAGCAATCCCCAACCTCAGTTTCCCAGGTAGCTGGGATTACACGCATGTGCCACCATGCCCAACTATATATTTTTGGAACTAGATCTTGCTCCTTGCCTCCGGCAGAACTCGGACGGCGATCCCTGGCCCCAGCCATGGCTTCCTAGGCTGCCATTTACAGGCATGCACCACCATGCCCTGCCTTCCGAAAGCACATTTAAATTCAACGAGGAAATCTAGATGGCATCAATTTTCCTCCAAAAGTCACAGCTCTGGCTTTTTTCAACTCCAACTCCAAAGTGACCTGGCATCAGCAAAACTCACTCCATAGAGCAATACAGCAAGCACTTCAGATGTCTCCATTGAAAAGCAGCAACACAGCAAACTCTCTTCACTTCTCCAGAAGACTTTAAGATTTCAAGCTTCACAGTTTTTAAATTAAACCAAGTTTTCAAGCACCATGCTTCCAAGACAGCACACACAGGTCACAAGTTTCTCCAACATGCTTCCCTGGGGTCCTCACCAGCCAGGGCTGGAAATGGAAACCCAGAACTTGGTTTCCTTCCTTCCCTGCTGCCTCACATGGCAACGACAGCTCTGAGTCCTTCAGCCTCCCTACAGCTACTCTCTGAAGCTTCTTTCTCTGTTCTCTTTTCTATCTTCTGTTACCCCTGTTCTGTCTCTTTTTCTTGTCTTTTTATCTGTTCCATCCCTAATCTTTTAATCCTTTCTTCTTGAGAGAAGGCTTAGCTTTCCTTCTACAAATCTCTACCTCACTAATGAACAATAGCTGCTATTTTAAATCAGCATTACCAGTACTGGGGGCTTTAACCCCCTAACAGTGGGAGCACATACAAAGGTTTTAGAAGATATTGGAAAATCAGTTTGATTATTACCCACATTACTAACCAATTCCCTACTTAGGAAGCAACATTATTTCTCTTTCTGTCTCTGTCTCTGTGCCTGTCTGTCTGTCTCAACAAACTAATCATATGTACCCTATGGGTTTCTTTCTCTCTAGCGATCTGACTAGATTCCTTTACATATGAGAAAACTGAAGCTTTTGCTAATAAAGGTTGGAGTTTATACCTCAAATTTATTTCCCTTTTTCTATGACGTTGATTTCTGCATGATGCTATTGTATATTATTTGTGCGTTCTCATCTCTTGCCATGAAAACTTATAACATATACCATGAAAAGTAAGTTCTAGGGTTTATTCAGTGTTAAGAAAGCAGAAAATCTCCCTGCAGTGACAGAGAGGGGGCATCTGTGAACAGATAACCTTGACATGCACATTTCTAGTTTTATATCATTTATAGCTCATTTATAGCTCACCTGTTGAATATGTGTTCAGAGAAGTAGTTTCCTAAAGACTAACACATAGCACACATAGCTAAAAATGCAGGAAGCTTACTAGAGATTAATATTGCAGCCCAAGAAGCAGGGTCATGCTCACATCCCTCAGGCTCTGCTTCTTAACAAGCATTTTTTGGTGGTCTCCTGCTCACAGGAGCAGAGCCTGTGAATTTTTCTGCCACTTTTACTTTCCATAGGCCTAATAATGTGTCTACCTAACCATAATCTGTCTCAATGCTGCCTTCCTTCTTTCCCATCTATTTTTGGAAGAGAAGGGAAGAAGGAAGATATTGAGGAACATTAGTAGAAAATGATTATCAATTAGGAGGAGAGAGAAAGCAGAAAATACAGATAACCATGAAGCTATAATTTTGCTTCCCAAAAATGTCAGTCATCTGTCTGACTTTTTAAGGTGGCTGTGATTTGTTATCTCTATTCACACAGAGCCACATTACATGTTGATCAATAAATCTTCCTTTATAAAAAGTTTTGATTTTTGTTTTTTTTATACATTTAGTAGAAAATACTAGAGCCCAGGGATCCAGAGAAACCCCAAGATTCTTGAATTATATGCAGCAAAAAATTTATGTGGCAGTTAGAAATGAGATTTTATTGTAGGCAAAGAAACAGAGGAGAATTCTACCTTTTTTAACACTGCTGATATAAATACTTTTGTAGTTAGAGGGGGCAAGAGTACACAAATGGGATCCTGAATAGGTTTTGATAAGTTTTGTTTAACAAAAGGGACAGGAATTTGCAGATTTGAATAATGATATTTGACCACATTTATTTATCAAAAACACCTGACCCCTAAATTCCTGTTAGATAAGATAGGTAAGATTTTAGAACTAGTGGCACCTGGTGTGGGATAAACTAATAGTCCTTGCATCAAAGTGTTACCAAGAAATAAAGCTATTAAAACTAGTCAAGGAAAGTGCCCAAATAGTTTCCTGATCACCATCTGAATTCTTCACTCATGTGCAAAACTGTAACATAACTCGTCACTGAGTTCATATGTAGTAAATTATTTCATCCTAGTTATTGTTCATTGTTGAGAAGTCTTAAGTAAAAGGCATCCAAGATGGCATCTTCCTGCCACTGAAGACCTGCTATTTCATCCTAGTTATTGTTCATTGTTGAGAAGTCTTAAGTAAAAGGCATCCAAGATGGCATCTTCCTGCCACTGAAGACCTGGAACATTATCCTGAACAAGAGGCCACACTCCCCAAACTGGCATACTCCTGCCATTGAAGACCTCCAGCACACAGAAGGTCAAGGAATATAATATGTGATAATAGCAGAAGATGCACCCTCCAGCTGCAGAGACGCTCCCAAGGCAACAACAGATTGAATTATACAAGCAATACTGAGAAAACAGCAACAGCAAAACGGACTTGCCAAATGACCCACACTCACACAGTTTAGTGAGATTCCCAGCTCCAGCTCTCTCCTTTCATTCTGAGCTGTAATGGCAAAAAAGCAAAACTTGCAAAACTCACCTCCAAGGTCAGTAGCTAGAAGTTTCTTCACATCCTACAGAGGCCAGTAACTGCAGTCTGGAAGACGGCTGTGGTGGGGGCTGGAATGGCTGACCCCCAAAATGACTGATCCCAGAGGGTACTTCTGCAATCCCTTATATTTTCTATCATCTCTGTTCCATCAGTTTTTCCCTGTCCCAAACAGCTCATCAGGTACTATTCATCCGCATCTGCCTCTACCCCCTGCTTCAGGGGATGCCACCTGTAATAGCCTTTGGCACCAGCCATGCCCTTCAGTCCCTAGTCACAAAACTAACAGGACTTGAGTTCTATTTTAAAATGTTTTAAAATATGTACAACTATTTTCAGAAATACATAGGATTATAGCCACGGTGCTAAATTTCTTTTTTATCAAAAAACACTGAGAAACAGATTTTAAATTTGGTTCTTGACTGCTGATTATTTTATTTATCTGTAATTTTTATTGTTTTTATTGTAGTAACATTGATTCTAAGAACCTTAGAGAAGTCTTAGGTTTGCATAATTAAAGAGACTCCATCCAAATCCCCAACCCAGAAAGAAGGTGTCATTAAACTCTGCAGCTGTAGAACCTTAGGGTAGAGCTCATTCTCCAATACTATTCCCTGCCTACTGCAATGTCATGTGTTTTTGCTTTCTAAGAAATGCTATTGCTTGTCTCAACCTTGGTGCTGCATTAAATGCTTTTCTCACATAGCACCAAGGAGCTCAACTCTTGCTATTCCCAACAAATGGATCTTGGAGGAGAACATTTAGGCATGTGGAAAGGACAAAGACTTTCATGATATGTATAATGTACATATATTATTGTATATTGTCTTATTGAAACATTTTTCTACAGCTTTATAGGGTGAATTATTCAGCTTTTTCTCTCCACTCACTGCTATGAGAGCACCTTCCCATGATTGTATAGGCTCACTAGGTATGCAAATGTGTGAGTGGGCTCACCTAGGCCTGAGAGGAGGTGATAAAAGGCCAGTGTCACCCCTGAAATAGGAGGGCATGAGAGAACACCTGAGAGAAAGAGTTCAGAGAAAGAGCATAAACATTCCTAGGGGGCTGAAGGGCTTGCCTACTTCCAAAACCCCTGGCCTTGGCATGCCGTGTCCAGCCTTTTATGTCTGTACAACTGCTAGAATCAATAAAGAACCTAGCAAGAGCCTGATGCTTGCACTGCAGTTGGTGTCACAAACAGGATGATTGCCCCTACATGCTTTTATTTCCAAAATGTGATTGGGAAACAGTAATATCTGTCTGAAAATGTTAGAAATGCAGCACCTTGTTTGTACCTCAGAATCTGCATTTTAACAAGAATTTCAAGCGATTTATGCATATATTAAAATCAGAAAATTAAAGTTCTCCATAGCAGTCTCAGCCCTTCCCTTCCACCCAACAAATCATTTTGAGAGCACGGGGCATGACTTTTTAGAAAATATTTTATAGAAATTGTTTAGGTGTACAACATTTAAGCTCACACTCAACCACTAAATAATTAGGTGAAGCATATAACTGTTGTGCTAATTGTTCAGAAATGTAAATTGAGGCTTTGGAAAGTCAATGTTATTTGAAACTTAGTGATGTTTCTACTTTGAGGACTAGAGCTTTTCTTTACGACCCTCTCTAATATTCAAAACCATGATACATCTAAAATTCCAGGTTCAGAAAATTCCTAAAATATATAGATTCATATAGTAAATTGGAAGTAAACTTAGAAGGAATATTGCCAAACTTTGTTACCTATGGGAGCCCATCTCAGAGATGAGAAACTTGTAATTTAAACCTTTTACAAGTTAAGCTCTTTACCCCCCGCAGGAGGAACAAACTGGGAGCTGACCTGAGAAATCAGGGGACCCTAAGGGCGTAGCTCCCCAGACCCCAGGTGTGGGAGTGCTGAAGTCATGAACTGCATCATTATTAAGAAAAATATGGGGTCCCAGTCGTCAGATATTTTAATTAGATTCTCTGTGAAAAATCATTGAAATACTAGTAACAAGCTCGAGGCAAGGAGAACTTGATAAACTAGATAAGCTTTACAGCCAAGGAATAACCTTGGGTGATCTGTAACCAACTTAGTTATCATGATTCCCTAAAAATGATTGCTTAAGGAATGTTTAGTAGTATCTAATGATAATCTATTTTCTGTTAAGATATTGATTTCTGTCTTCCAATGATATTGCCCTCACGCTCTCATGATATTGCCCTCAGGCGCTCATTCCTGTCTCTCACTGGGATAATGCACTCACATACTCATGAAATGCCTCTTCTCATGGAATGCTGAAGTAGCTCGTTTAAACAATATAAAAGCGGCCTGAAAATCTAAAATAAACCAGCAGATTCCACTGCTTACTGAGTTCGTGTCTGTGATCATCATTCGCCTGCCTGAGTTTTTCCTGTCCGTCTGAAGCCTGGTACTTAGCTGTCTTCCTTGCACGGCTGGTCCGTGACAGTTACCTAAGATTGAATTAACTCTGAACCAGAAGCTTATGGATACCACTCAAGGTCACAGAGCTAGTGTGAGAGATGAAATTAGCTTTCAAATACCCCACTCTGTGTATGGAGCTCGTTCTTCTATATTTTGGCTCTCATCTTCTCATTCTTATTCCTGATAATGCTATATTATGCATTATAAAGGTAACTTTTCAGAATAGACTGGTTTTTAAACCTTGTTTTAAGCGAGAAATAAGTAACTTTGGGTGGTAAACAAATTTAAAATGTACCTGTGGAAAACTGTTTTCAATATACTGTGGGTATGGATTTCAGTCACTCTGCATAAGTGAAAGGACAAGCATCTTTCTTCCTTATACAAGTATGTTGGATTTTGAGCCCCCTGCTCAGTCCAGCTGTTTGATGAATTCAGCTGCCTGTATTCTTGATGGCTTTTTATGTCCCATCAAAATGCATTATAACCCTGAATAGGTGGTAAGACTCTGGTTTCTTTTAGCATATAGAAAATTGTGGTGACTGTTTTTTTTTTTTGTTTTTGTTTACCTTTGCTTATGTACTGCCATTCTGTCATTAACATCAAGTACCCATGCAAAAGTAACTTCCTGATCTAACAGACTGTGCTATCTGGCTCTACAAAGTCAGTGTTAGACGAATGTTTCAAAATCTTTCAAGGAGTCTCCTCTAACAGGAGCCTCCAACCGAAGCTGGAAGTAATGAATGTTATTCTAATTGGAGTTAGCTGCAACACCTTGTGCAATGAAATCCTGGTATTATTCTAATGGGTAGGGGGATAAAAGAAGGATGTTTGAGTCTAGGCAGAGACCAAAGTTCTGAATGATAACCAGGTTTGCTTTTTTTTACTAATGGTGCACATGTTGTAAACAACTGCAATTTCTTGAGTATCAGCCCCCTTAGGGCAGCACTGTTTATTCAAGGAAAACTCCAGAACATCTACATAAAACTGAAGAGAGATAGATGCATATCTACTACTTAGCATCTAAAACAGTGAAATGAGGGCTAACTTTCAGATTTGCAATGGTTAACCTAAAGTTTAGGTTTACCATTTTGGTAGTTTTATTGGTAAGTGGAAAAAGAAGAATTCCTCTTAGCTGTAAATTCATACAAGTTCAGATAAGAATGATGAGAGAAAGTGTAAGCAAAGTAAAGGAAGAAGCTAAACAATGTGTATAAATGACAGGCAGGAACATGGGACTGCTATTTAGAACCCTTCTGGGCTCTTGTGAAACATGTCATTATCATCTCATACACAATCCAACAATCAAAGCAACACATGGGAAAGCATGAAACAGCAGGCACATTGGTGGTGGCAAGAAAGGGCACTTGCATCACTGAGGACAAGGAACAGAAATCTGCAGTTTGCAAACTAAGGAATTTAAAAAGCACATAAGCACTTTCCACATAAGTAGAAAGTCAATGAGTGTTAGAAAAAATAAAATAATTAAGATTCCTAACAGACTCATAATTCTCAATAAATATTGATTTTATTTGTAGTGTACTTTAGGAAGACAGAGAAAAACGTAATCTATGAAGAAATGTTCAAAAACAAAATATTTTCATCATTGATCAAAACTTTTTCACTTTTGGGGAGGAGTCATTACTTTTTCATTTTCTTTCTGGCACTTCATACTCATTTTCAGTCCACACTAGGTAATATGATGTCAGTTGAAGATATTTGATGATCAGAATAAGACACACAGTTCCTACCCTCATGAGGCTAGCAATTTAATGTTGATGCCATATAATATTTAATAAAATTTAATAGATAATGGCTGTCCCACTAGATATAGACAAAAGTAATATGTGTACTAAAGAAGGAGGCCCCATATTATGTGAATGTACTGCACAAAAGTATAGTGAGGGCAGGGGTCAGATAGGTGGTCCCTAAGGAATTGACACTTGTTCTGAAAATCTGAAATAATTAGCAAAGAGTAAAGACACAGGATTTTATAAGCAGAGAGAATAGAGTTGGGAGGGAAATGAGCTGGAAATGGGAGAATATGGGGAGGAGAGCGAACAGTGAATGCATGCTGGGATGATAGCAAAGAGGGAGTAGCCAGACCATTTTGGGAATTTTGGTCTTTTTATGATGGGTCTCCTAAATTAGAAGTCAAAGGAAATCTGCTGAGGCCACTGATGAAAGTTTTATTTTACACAGATAATTTTATGACTCTTGAGAGGACAAAGTGGTGGGGGAAGGGTGGTGGGCAGCATATATAGAATGAGTCATTGTAATTCGAATGTGAGATGACAATAGTTTGTTTAAGATCATGAGTGACATTGGGAGAGCTAGACACAATGTATATTAAGTGTATATTAGGAGGTAATCATGGAAATCAGTGTTTGAGGTTAGACAGAAAGTGAGAGAGAAAGATATCTAAAGGATGATGCCAACTTTTTGATCTGCACTAGCAGGTGTTGATTCTTCTTCACTGAGATGGGAATATTTGAAGAAGTCTAAATTTGGGGACTTGGGTTTGGTAAACTTGATAGCCCTTTAAGACACCATTCTGGGTCCCCCACTCTCATATCATTTGCCACTACTTCTTAAATCCTTTTTCTAAGTTCACACCATCCCCACCTTAGGTCATTATGCTGTGGTTTCCTTTGTTTGGGCCTCTCTATTATCTGCATTCCAACTGGAATGTTACTTCTTTGGGGGAGGATGTGATAAACTTATTTTTTCCTTTGTTCATCTCTTTTGCAGATAGGGGAGACTAATCAGTTTGTCTTGAGTTCTTGAGGAGGAAACCAAGATTTCTGGCATGTTCTCCTGATGGTGATTCAGGAAAACAGCAGAGCCTCAGAGAAACTGATAACCATATTCAGGAAATACTACCAGGATGTTGAGAATTAAACTCAAGTTCATATCAGTTAGTATCCAAATGGAAGAGAACTTTCAAATTAGGTTTAAGTTGGGACTTAAGATATGGATTGAATTGAAGATTTACCACACTACCCCTATGTCTCCCTACATATGGATTGAATTCAATCCATATGTAGGGAGACATAGGGGTAGTGTGGTAAATCTTCAATTCACATATGGATTGAATTCAATCCATATGTAGGGAGACATAGGGGTAGTGTGGTAAATTGGTTGGGAGTAAAGTGGGTGGCATTAGAACTGTTCCCTCCCAAAATATGAAAGGTGCTAGAGCATATATAGTAGAGATGTTTGGCTTGAGAGGAACCCTGGCCATTATTGGTAGAAACAATTGCCTGAGGTGACCTGAGGGAAGGAGTCAGGGAGACCCATTCTCACTATTCTACTACCTCTTACTGAGGCCCCCCACTTAGCTAAAGCCTGTGGAAATCAGAGGTAGTAGTTAGTGTAGTTCATACAAGTTGGTCTATCCAGGGTTAAAAGTGCAGGGCAGGGTAGGAGGTTGACTGGAGAATTCTAACACAGAAGGAAATACTTCATTTTAACATTGAGAGTTGGCTATAATGTTTGCCTAATGAGTCTAATACAAGAAACAGAGTTGAACAAAATTACATACAATGCCAAATGGTTTTGTTAAAGAATTCCTATATGAGAAATAGCAAGCTTTTAAGACTAGGGCACTGGAATCAGAAAACTATTTTTTTGTCACTTGTTAGCCGTGGACGTCATTATTTTTCTGGCAAAGTCTATGCCTACTTCACAGGGAATGGGAAGGACCAAAGTGGAAACTATGCTTGAAAATCCCTTCTAAGTTAAGCAAGTCATTGTGTAAAGCAGAAAAAATTCTAGAAATGCTTGTTATGAGCTGATTGTGCCTTAGTTTACTTATCAGCAAACTAGGTGTGATATACCTCATAAAATTTTTTGTGAGAATTAAATAAAATAATATATAACATAGGTGTTAACAAATCGTAGCTGTAGTAGTCTAATATTAGGGTGCTGGCTGGAGGTGTGGGTGAAGGAATCTATCAGACAGAGAACACAAAAGGCAGATTTATTGAAATACCCTCCAAGAGAGCAGGGGGAAAGATGGGCAATAATGTTTTATGCAAAGAAGTGTTCAAGGCTCCCTTTTATACCCCATTATCATGGGCTTTCTTCCTTAGGGCATGCTTTGCAACCATCCCATTCCAGGTAGGTTCATCATTGATTCTGGCAGCTAGAGAAGAATGTCAGAGGTGTTGACATCATCTTCACAGGATTTTTAACAGTGAACAGCCAGCAGGGAAATAGCCATTTGAGTCACCCCTTGAGTTCCTCTTCCCCCAGGGTGTCACCACCCTTTTAACCCCTCCCTCCTAGACCCAGGTGTGCCCATGTACGCGCGTTGGACCAGGTGTGTACAAACATGGGGAGGGTGCAATACCACAGATGCTGGTCATGAGAGGGTGTGCTACACCACCCCCACCACCCCCACCTCCCACCCCGTCATTGTCTCCTGTTTAAGATTGCAGATTTTAAGGACAGATGCTAAAATGTGAGAATGACCTTAGTTAAAATTTGTCTTCAGGGAAATGCAGGAGGAAGGTGACACAGGTTTCTTGAAAGGTGGGAAATTAGAGTATATAAAAGGTGTAGAAACAGAGAGAAAGAAGCAGGATTTGGATTTGGAATTCTGATTCGGAGAGGCAATATGGAGATTGGATAGAGATTCACTGGAGGAGAGATGAGAATTGGCCATCTTGTAAAGATGTGAGCCATGTGAGCATGGCCATGTGGCCACCGGGGGCCTGCAACCCTTGACTGGTCCAGGTTGGGAGCATGTGTGCTAAATGCAGTTAAGAAGTTTGCAGATTTGAACTCCGTGTTGGAGTTTGTTTTGCTGAGTTTAACTTGTGTTTGTGAGAGCCCCTGCAAAACACAGGCCTGAAAAGAAAGTGAACTTGGCTGGGTCCAGTACCATGGAGTTCCTGCTACCTGAAGATGACAAGGAGAAGGCAGAGTAGAAGACAAGGAGGAGCACGCCAAAGGAGTGCCTCAAAGAAAGATGTCTTCAAACACGTGGAGAGGAACTCTGACTGGCTGACATTGGTGAGATGATCAGGACTGAGAGACTGAGAATTTTTGGGCAATCTGGGAAAAGACTTTGGACAATGCTGAGAAAGGTTTTGGACAATGTTAAAGTAATCAGAGTTTTCCTTACATGTTTCTTTTGTAGTTATTAGGATAATTAGAAAGTCACTTTGTTAGAAATAAATTTGTCTGCACTGATAGTCTTGCATTGGTTTGGTATTTTGGTTGAGAAGGCTGGGGATGCTGGAAAGAACCCACGGAGTTTAAAATGTGTTTTCTAAGTTTTTCTTCAGCAGTTTTTGGAGATAAAAGCAGAGAGCTCCTGGCTGGCTTTTGCATATCAATGATAAAGGTGATCAGTGAAAATGCTAATGAGGAGTGTATAGCCTACTTCCTAGGAGGAGGCAGGCATAGGTTTATCTACTGCAAGTTAAAGGTAATTGCAAAGGAACTGCTAGTTGCCTGCTCTAGAGAGCAGGCCTGTATGTGTTTTAAGTTAAGTTAAAAAGTCTTCTTGGGGTCACCCACTTTCAGTCATAGACCATAATCATGGAAGGATATGAAAAGTCCTGATAATTTATTTACCCTACACAAATTTACACCAGTTATCCACAGGGATGCCTGGTTTCAGGCCCTGACATTTGACATAGAATGTGTCTTGGCTTCAATGGCAATCTTAATGATTCTCTTATCCAGACCTCCCAAGCTTGCCTGCTGGGCAAGGAGTGTCTGCTTAGGCTAAAAAAAATCTCTGGATAAATGATATCCATATCAATACCTGTCCAAAAAAAAGTCTTATTTTGACTTTCTACCCAGTTTTCATTCTTAATCCTTCAGTCATGAAGTTCTGGGTCTCCAGACACCCCATCATAGCTCTTCAGAAGGAAAATTACCCTACTTGACACTTACAAAATGTTGTGCTCTAGAAGATATTAGGATTGTACTTTTAAGGCATTGCAAAATATTTTGTGGAGACCCTCTAGGAAAACAAAGACCTCCTGCTGTTCAAATCAACTAGGACAGGATGAATAAGTGAAAGGTCAGAATGGGGCATGCTGGGAGTTTCCACCCATAAGAGGCTTATGGATATCACCCTACCCAAATCTTTCCCTCCAACTATGGCTGAGATGGCCTTCAGTATCAGTATCACCTACCTTGCACAGCAAGTGACCTTGCCCAACTTCTAACCTTGCTGTCACACTAGCAAAATCCATCCCACATGTCCCTGCCCCTATAAAAACAGACACCAACTCCACATGGGTGCAACTTCATTAACCTCCACCATGGGTTAGTGGACCTTGCCCAGAGGCTCACTGCTGTAAACGCTTCTTAATTCTACTTGGCCTGGCTCCTGTTTCTCTCTTTTCTTCTCTCTTTTCTTACTGCCATCCTTTCAAATTTCCTCACCGTCCTTTCATATTCCTGGCTCCTGCTTCCCTCCTTCCTCACTATCCTTTCAGTAAGATTTGGGGCACTCTTTTTAATGGGACCATATTTATAATTGTTATAGGGTTTTCCTACTATACAATTAATCCTAATATACAATGAATTCTAATATACAATTAATTCTAATATACAATTATCCTAATATACAATTATTCTAGTCATGTTAATAGCTACTGCTATGCTGGTAAGAATTCTCAGTACTAAAGAGAGAACAAAGTTGGAGAGGGTCTTGGGAAAAGGAGGCAATTTACTCTCCTAACTGTACAAATCATGTGGATTTTCTCATTGACATTGACAATGTCAAGTAATAAAATAATAAGGAAAGGATATAGAATCTGGTATAGAATTATAGGAGTGAGGTACAAAATTTACCAAAAATCCAGTAACCTATGTAAATAATATTTGAATGTAATATTAAAAAAATCAAATCAAACTATAGCTCACTGGCTGACATCTGATTTTATAAAGTTGAAGTAAAGAGGTGGAAGGGTATTACCTTGATATTGTAAATCTTAAGTAAGTCTTGGTCAATATTATGCTAACTTGAAATATGTTTGGAAAAGTAATTGTCAATAATATATATCTCAAGAATGCAAGATGATTTAATAGGGCATTTATAGGTAAATGATTCACATTAATAGCTATTAGAACAAATTATGTGATAATCTCAGTAAGGTAAGACAGCATTAATTTTATAATGCTATTAAATTAATGTTCCAAGCTATTATAAAACAGGTTATAAAGAAACTTATCACAAAAATACATAATTAAAACCAGCAACAGATTTCACCCTTCACACTTTTTATTCCATTGGGTAGTTTTTATTTCACTGAAAATATCTGGTTTAGAAGGTACTGTAATCCTAGAGTAAAAACCTGAAGCAGTCATGTCAGTGTACAGAAAAAACCTATTGGAAATCTATTAACAGATGGAATGTGGGGCACCCCAAAGCCCCCAAAACTGCTAATACTAAATGAATTCTGACATTCACTACATAAAGACTAAGTAAACTCTGATGCATAAGACCTTCAATGAAAAAGAACTTGTCTAATAGAGGCAACTATTGTTACATAAAGAGAAGAGAAAGAAAATAGTTTTTCCCAAAGAAACAATCAAAGTTACCTATCCCCTTGTGAGTAAATGCCCAGCAAAACAGGCTTGGCTCAAAGTAGGGTCACAGAGGCCCAGGATCTTGCCACAAGTCTATGGCATCTTCCAGTGGGGAACCATAAGAAAGTGGCAGCAGGGTACAGAAAATTTGGAAGGATAGAGCAAAATCAAAATACAAGTCAAGATAAAGGCTGCCATTGTCAGCTTCCGCAGGGGTTTCCCACCAACATTTCTGTTTCTCTCAAGTAGCTCCTTCCATGTCCTCCAAGTTTCTGGTATAAAGCCAAAGCTGAGAAGCAAGTACAACTTCCTCACATGTCTTTCTATTCAGTGTGCCTCCTACTCTTCTTTATCTTTCCTTGCTACTACTTTTTTCTCTCAGCTTCTGTCTCCCAGTCCTTTTTATATCTTAACCTCCCAGCCCAATCTCACCATTCCTTGGGGTGAGACATGGAACATGGAATCATTCCTTACCCTGAAGACTACACTTACACTATGCCCACTTTTCATTTTTTTCCTACTGAAATTGGGTAACAAAACAGGCAAAACAGAGTGCTTAACTAAGCTTACAAATAGGAGCAGATGGCCATTAAACCCAGCTACTCATGAGGTTTGTCCCAGCCCACATGAGCAGTAACAAGACCATGTGATACCAAAAAGAAGCAAGACAGAGTTAATCACTTCTAAAAAGACAAAAGAGACAAAAGTCACTGAAGGATACAAAGGACCTCTTTGATTATCTTACCAACCAGTTCAGTCTCTAGTCCAAAAACTGCACATGGATCCTTCAGCCATGTGTGTTCACAAAATGTTGGCAGTCCCATCCTCAAGTCAGATGAAAAATCCAAGATGGCATCATCGATCCTCCTTCATGGCATCATCGATACTCCTTCAAAAGTGGGAGATTCAAATCCAGTAAAGAAACCAGGATGTTATCATCAATTCTCCAAAAGGCACAGCTCCAACATTCTTAGAGCTTCAACTCTAAAGTGGCCCCAAACCAGCAAGACTCACTCTATAAAGCAGCAGCAAACACTTCAGATGTCTCACTGTTAAAAACAGCAACACAACAGGTTCTCTTCAGTCTCCAGACAATTCCCAAGCTTCACAGTTTCAAAGTTAAAGCAAGTTTTTACGTAACATGCTTCCATTTCAGCTTATAAAGTTCACATGTTTCTCCAACGTGCTTCCTTGGGCTCCTCACCAGCCCAGGCTGGGAATGGAAACCCACATTGTGGCTTTCTTCCCTGCCCTGCTGCCACACATGGCAGCGGCAACTCCAAGGCCTCCAGCCTCCCTGCTATTCCTCTGTTCTCCTCTTCTCTGTACTTTTTCCTCCTTAAACCCCCTCACACTGCTCCTCTCTAAGAGGGCTTGGTTGCCCTTCTCCAAGTCTTCATTTACCAGGGCACAGTGGCTGCTATTCCAATGTACCATTATGATGCTGGGGGCCACAACCCCCCCAATTTCACCACAGCACCCCTATCACTACCATTTTTATGGTGGTGAAGATCTTGAGATGCAACCTTAGAAGGCAGTTTTTTCCTTAGAAGGCATTTGGTACCAATGATGGAGCCCAGAGTTACTGAGGGATCCCAAGGTTTTTGACTTCTATACAGAAAATAATTCATAGGAAAATCGTGGTTGGAAATAAGTTGTGGTTGGAAATAAGTTATGGTTAGAAATGAGAACTCATTACACACCCAAGGGTGAAAGTGGGCAGATTCAAAGGAGAAAGAACTGGGCCTTAAAGTTTGCAGATAGAAGTACTTCCTTAGTTTGAGAGGGCTGGGGCTCACAAATGGGATCTTGAATGAATTTTGACCATTTTGTTTAATAAAAGCATAGGAATTTACAGATGAGATGAGATTTGATTGCTTTGTTTTCCAAAAGCATTCAGAAACATAAGTGCCTGCTAGATAAGATAGAAATTGTAGGACCAATATGGACTAGAGTGAAATAAACTAATAGTATTTGAGTCCCTTTTTTTCTGTAATGTGCAAAGCTATTTTTTCAGGAATATTGGATGGAGGAAGTTTTGTTTAAATTCTTATTCTACCTGACCCAGAACTGAATAACCTTGATGAGAATAGTGTGAAATGAAATCATAAAGGTAGAGGGTGTAGCAGGGATAGTGATA